>BLSH010197533.1:1136029-1151725 GCA_018402905.1 Glandirana rugosa
ACCTTTTGACCGTCCGCCTGAAAAAAAGTCAGCGGTCTGCGACCTAGTCCCTCTCACCAGAGAGGTAGGTCTCCACAAATCGGTCTAAACGGTGTTCACCCCCTGCGGCCTACACCTAGAATAACGCAGAGCCCAGTTAGTGTTTCATTCCTTACAACACAGGTCCTGTTCTCTAGGCAACCATCATCGGTGCCTGCGAGAGCACCGGGGAGCCCCGGTCATAGCGGACGACATACGAAAGGGAGGATAGTCCGAAGAGGGCGCCAACGATGCGTCCCACCTTCGCCTCCCTTAAGGTTACTAGGACCACCGAGGCCTAACCGGAGCCGCAGGTACCATCTAAACACCTCTGGATGGAGAGACCACTCTCCCTGATCCAGCGTCTGGCGACTGAAAAAAAGTCCGCCTGCCAGTTTTCCACGCCTGGAATGTCAATGGCGGAAATCGCCAAAACGTGAAGTTCTGTCCAACGTAGAATCAGAGCTGCTTCTGCCGCAGCTGCTGGACTCCTTATTCCGCCCTGATGGTTCCCATATGCCACTGCTGTGGCATTGTCCGACTGGACCCGAATCGGGTGACCTCGCAACCTCACTGTCCAGTGAGATAGACACAGCCTGATCGCCCTTAGCTCCAGCACATTGATCGGGAGGCGAGATTAATGCGCCGACCAATGGCCCTGGGAAGACAGTTGCCCCAGGACCCCACCCCAGCCCGACAGGCTGGCGTCCGTCGTGATTATCACACAATGAAAGGGCAGGAACGACTTCCCCTGAGTCAGTGCCAGGTCCCGAAGCCACCAGGTCAGAGGACCCCTGGTATGAGAGTTCAGGTGGAACAGAAGGTCCAAGGACCGTGGAGGTCTGTCCCTCCGGGACAGAATCGTACACTGGAGAGGGCGAGTGTGGCTCTGGGCGTAAGGTACCGCCTCGAAGGTTGAGACCATGAGCCCCAGCACCCGCATACAGAACCGTAATGAGGACTGCCGGTGTGACAGGAAGGTTTGCACCCCCTCTTGTAGCGACAGCCACTTGGCCGGAGGCAGATACACCATCGCCTGCTCTATGTTCAGAGTCATACCCAGATACTCCAGGCAACGGGACGGAGAGATCGTAGACTTCTTTAGGTTGATCAACCAGCCGAAGTTCTGCAACGAAGTCATGGTGATCCTCACACTCTCCTCCAGAGCTGAGGACTCCGCTCTCAGGAGCAGGTCGTCGAGGTAGGCTACTACAGTAATACCTCTCTGCTTCAGTAACGCCAGTACTGGGGCCACTAGCCTGGTGAAAACCCGAGGAGCTGAGGCCAGACCGAAGGGGAGTGCCACGAATTGGTAATGGAGGTCCCCCACCGCAGGCGCAGAAAACGCTGGTGCCGTGGACAAATGGGGACCTGAAAATAAGCGTCCCTGATATCCAGAGATGCCAGGAAGTCCCCCTGATGGAGGGCGGCCACGACCGAACAAATTGATTCCATCCGGAATTTTCGTGTTTTTACATAGCGGTTCAGGGCCTATAGATCCAGAACTGGCCGGACCCCTCTTCCTTCTTTGGAGACCACAAACAGGTTTTCGTAAAAACCTCGAAACCTCTCCACTGGAGGTACGGGCACAGTCACCCCCTGGTCGGAGAGTGCTTGAACGGCCCCAAAGAGGGCCTCCCGACGCCCCTGCAGCAGTTTTAAGTTCGATGGGAAGAACCTGTCTGGGGGTAGAGTACTGAACTCTATTCTGTACCCGGTGGACACCACTTCCCGAACCACACCGGTCGGAAAAGCGAGCAGTCCACCGGTCTGCGAACCCCAGAAGATGTCCCCCCACCCAAAGCTCGGATTGGTGCAGCCCATCAGGCAGAGGATGTTTTGTCTTCTGCCTTTTCAGTTTTGCGCTGCCACTGCCGCGTACTGGGCCCCGCAGCGGCTTAGCCGGGACAATTTCCTTTTGCCGCGCCAGAGGCGCGAAAAAACCTCTTCTGTCCCGAAGAGACAGGCCCCTGTCTACAGCGTAATTCTCGCCTTCGGGGCTCCGGAAGAGAAGTGCTCTTTCCACCAGTGAAATCCTTAATGATCTCATCCAGATGTGGACCAAAAAGACGGCCCCCCTGGAAGGGGAGATCTGCAAGGCCTCTTTTGGGCGCGTGGTCCCTGACCATGAGCGTAACCAAAGGACTCGTCTGAGAATGACGGTAAATACAGCCATTTGGATAACATAGGGAGCTGCATCACAGAGGTATTTGATACCCTGAAACAAAAATCAGCCCTCTGCGGCGAATCCATCAGGCGACCGCAGTCAGATCATTCTGAAGCTCCACCATACGCTCAGATAAGTATTGCGCCGCCATGGCAGACGCCAGGGCTGGCCGCAGAGCTGAGCCTGCTAACAGAAAAATAACTTTTGACACCGCCTCTGTCCGCCTATCAGCCGGACCCTTAAAAGAGGGGGACCCTTCCAAGGGAATGGTCATCGCCTTATTCAGACGAGCTATCGGTGGACAGGTGATGCCCACTTCTGCAGAAACTATCCTCAAATGGATAGCGGATGGCAAAACGTTTTGACAGCGAAAAGGAATGCTGCGGACGCTGCCATTCACGATATTCAGGCGATCAAAGAACTGATCGTAGGGATAAGCCCTAGGGGCCCTGGGGGGCCTGCAGACCCGCAAACATATGCAGACGTCTGCAACTCGCTGTCCTGGCTCAGTCGCAGCGTAGTGCGAAACCCAGAGATAATGGCGGATACCAGTGCCTCTTCACGCACAGCCGCCATGCCCTGGTCCTCCTCTCCGTCCGAGGGGGCCAGTTCACCTTCAGAAAGCTCTACTGGGGTTCCTGTGACCCCCGATGCCATCTCCGGTTCTGAATCCTCCCCTGAAGAACGGGGGGGCGTTTTCTAGGGACCCCTGGGGTGATGTTTGGTTCCACCCGGGGGAGAAACTCACTAAAGACCGGCCGCAGCTGGTCCAAAGAGCCCCTTGCGCAGGTTGCGCTGTTGCTGAACCCTCCTCAGCAGGTATAGCAGGGTCGCCTGCCATCGTTTTTTTTTTTTCCCGGAATAGCGTGGGAATGCAATGAGAGAAAAAAGCCTGCTTTCAGGCACCCCCACACTGCCGCACACCACCACCCCACAGAACGCCCGGAGACCCAGGAGGACTGGGCCCACCGCCACCAGCACCCACAGGGGAGCCCAGCTATACTTGTTGTTCACTGCCAGTATGCACTGAGAACCGCCAGATGATCTGCGCCGCCAGAAGCCACCGTTCCAAAGAGAAAGTAAAAACGTCTGTAGCACGTTTTTACAGCATGCAGGAAATCCAATATGGCCGCCGAGGTCATACACTAGAGGCCAAAACCACCTGCAGGGGAACGTGCCTACCGCAAAATGGCCGCTCTGAGCACTAGAGGGAAAGCTCCTTTAGCGGGTAGCCACCCATTCGCAGACCTGCCGCCCCTGTCTGGGCGGGATGCTGCCGGCCAAAGTCGCCCGAACGGGACCGCAGTCCGGGACAAGGGCGCAAGAGGGGAGACCCCCAGGCCGCCCACACGGAATGGGCACGATGCGGTTGGACACCATACCCGGGGACTGGCTCGCATTGGTCGGCCAGGCCGGGGAAAGTATAGAGTCCTGTAACGACCCTCTATGCCCCGGCTTCTTGATAGCAGACTTCATGCTTGATAGAAGTAAGTGATTAAAAAAGAAAATAAAAGAAATAAAAAGAAACGGTCTCAATCCGGACCGCAAATCCCCTAAGGGAGCCAGGTCAACTCCTTGCAAACTAGGCATTAAAAACTGCTGAGCTATGCAGGGTGGGGGGTTTACATGGGAAGAGAGGACGGCCCCGTGGGAGGGGCCAGCTTGTTCTTTTCCCTGCCTAGTTAACTCCTAGTTGGACAAGCATAAACCCCACGTCATGAAGAGCTGCGTCTGTCAGTGAACGTAGGAGAAAGGATTTTACGGTAAGTTCTTAATAAAATCCTATTTTCTCTTACATTCATTGACAGACGCAGCCTCTATTCATGACACGTTGGGATGTCCCAAAGCAGTGCCAAACAAGAGGGGTGGGTAAACAATAACAACTGTACCCAACAGAATCCTCTCAGGAAGCGCCAGCCGCGCCTATACCGCCGCCTGCAAAATTTTGCAGCCAAAAGCAGCATCCGCGGATGCTGACACATCAACTTTGTAAAATTTAACAAAAGTGTGCACAAAGTGCCACAGGGAACGCTGATGCCGGAGACAATTGGGAACATGAAGATAAGCATCCCTGATGTCCAGAGCCGCCATGAAGTCCCCTTGGTGAAGGGCAACCATGACCGAGCAGACTGATTCCATCCTGAATTTCCGTGCTCTCACAAAGTGATTGAGCGCCTTCAGGTCCAGGACTGGCCTGACCCCACCTTTTTTTGGGCACCACAAAGAGGTTCGAATAGAAGCCGTGGAACCTTTCCAACGGAGGGACCGGCACAATTACCCCTTGTTCGGACAGCGTCTGAACAGCCCCCAGCAGAGCTTCCCGACACCCCGGAGGGAGCCTCAAGCTTGATAGGAAAAACCTGTCTGGGGTAAAGTACTGAACTCTATCCTGTACCTGGAGGATACCACTTCCCGCACCCACTGATCGGAGATGCGAGCGGTCCACCGGTCTGCGAACCCCAGAATCCGGCCCCCCACCCGAGAGTCGGGCGGGGACAACCCATCATGCGGAGAATTTTGACCTCCGTCTTTTCGGGGCTTGTGCTGCCAGGGCCACTTGCCGGACCCCGTGGCAGACTTTCCGGGCCGTGAGCCCTTGCCCGCTGAACCAGGCGGACGAAAAAGAAAAACACTTCTGGCCCGAGGATGAAGGCCCCGGTAAGCCGGCCACTTGGGCTCTGGAAGAAAAGTGCTCTTCCCCCCAGTGAAATCCTTAATGATTTCATCCAGTTACGCCCCGAAAAGACGACCACCCTGAAAAGGGAGGTCCGTGAGGGCCTTTTTGGACGCGTGGTCACCAGACCAACACCGCAACCACAATAACCATTCTGTGAGTGACTGCGCCACCATGGGCGATGCCAGAGCGGGCCTCATGGCCGTCCCCGCCACCAAGAACAATGCCTTGGACACCGCCTCCGCCCGTCTTTCGACCGGATCCTTAAAGGATGGTGACCCTTCCAACGGAATGGTCATCGTCTTATTCAGGCGAGCCACCGGAGGGTCCACTGCGGGGGATGCCCACTTCTTCAAAAGGCTGTCCTCAAAAGGATAGCACACAGAGAAATGTTTGGGCAGAGAAAAGGAATTCTGTGGACGCTGCCATTCCTTGCACACAACTGGTCAAAAAATTGGACATAAGGAAACACCTTAGGGGTCCGTGTCATTTTAAAAGACCCACAAACATAGAAAGGCTCTTGCGACTCCCCAGCCTGGTCCAGCCGCAACGACTCACGGATGTCGGTGATCAGGGAGGCCACTAACGCCCTTTCACGCGCCACTGAGGCCCCCTGGTGCTCCTCACCGTCTGAGGACTCCAGTTCACCATGCGAAAGCTCCACGGGGGTCCCTGTGACCACAGAGCCCCCTTCCGATTCAGATTCCTCCTCAGAAGGAGGAGGGGTGGCACTTTTTAGTCACCCCCTTGGCACGGCTCGGTACCCCCCGGGCGAAAAATTCTCCCAAAATGGATGTTAGCTGATCCAGGGGAACCAGAGGTCCCAGCATAGCTTGCGCTTCTGCGGACCCCTCCGGAGAAGAACCCGCAGGTTCAGCCGCCATTGAACCACCGGAACACTTTGAAGGCCTATGGGCCATGACACTCCCACAATGCTGCCCCACCACACTGCCCCATAGAGCGACCAGGATATGCTCAGGAGGACTCTGCACCGCCACCACCGACACCCCAGGGAAAAGTCAGCTATACTTGCTGTTCTGTATGCCTTCCACAGTCACTGTAGGTGTGCTGTCCGCCACTGCCAAGCTGCTGCCGCTGTGTGTGCACCGCTGATCAGGAAGAGAAACGGCGCCAACACGCACGTTTTCTATCAGTGGGACATACCAAAAATGGCCACCGAGCGGTCACAAGAGGCCAAAGCACATGTTAAAAATGGCCGCGGCTATGGCAAAATGGCCGCCGAGCAGTCACAAGAGGCCAAACAAGCCATTAAAATGGCCGCGGCTACGGCAAAATGGCCACCAGACGCGGCTCAGGTAAAATGGCAGCGATACACCGCGAAATGGCGACGAAACGCCGCATGACGGTACCGCTAACGCGGGGGGTGTGGCGCGGGGGGAATAGGAAAAAGAAAACCTTCACCCCAGGACCCTCCAGCGGAATTATGGTACCGCTAGTCGCCCCCCCTCCGCACCCCGGGGGGGTGTCACTCACCATTCCCTACGGACGCATCAGGTAGCCACCCGGTAGCAGACCTTCCTCCATTCAGGTGGAGAGGGATGCTGCAGGCCAGAAACGCCCCTGGACGCGAGCGCAGCCCGGTCACTCGGACGTAAGTGGGGTTCACCCACTAGCCCCCCCCGCACGGAACGGGTATGATGCGGCGGGCCCTGCTAAAGCAAGGCTAGCTCACATCCGTGGGCCGAGCTGGGGAAATTTCAAGATTCGAGATATCCTCTATGCCCCAGCCGGCTACTTGATAGCAGTCTTCATCAGATAGCTTGAGAAAAGCAAAAAGAAGAAAAAAATGGGGAACCGCAGATCCCATAAGGGAGCCAGGTCTAACTCCTTGCACTAGGCATAAAAAGACTGGATATGCTATGCAGAGCTGGGGGGTTATATGCTGAGTGAGGACAGCCCCCTGGGAGGGACCAGCTTGCTTTTTTTCTTTTTGCCTAGTCTACTCCTAGTAGGATGTGCATAAACCCCACGTGTCATGAATAGAGGCTGCGTCTGTCAATGAACGTAAGAGAAACGCTTTTTTTTTTTTTTTTTTTTTTTAAAGTTGTCCATTTATACAATATTTCTAACACACAGCATGTACATAGTAAAAATGACACCCCACAAAATATTCTGCTACTCCTCCCGAGTATGGCGATACCACATGTGTGACACTTTTACACAGCCTGACCACATACAAAGGCCCAACATGCAGGGAGCACCATCAGGTGTTCTAGGGGCATACATTTCAAATCTAATTTGACTACCTTTTACACTATTGTGAGGCACTGTGGTGGCATGGATAGGCACTGTAGTGGCACGGATAGGCAGTGTAGTGACACGGATGAGCAGTGCAGTGGCATGGATGGGCAGTGTAGTGACATGGATGGGCACAGTAGTGGCATGGATGGGCAGTGTAGTAGCACAGATGGGCACTGTAGTGGCATGAATGGGCACTGTAGGGGCACGGATGTGTCACGGATGAGAACTGATGTGGTATGGATGAGCATGAATGAGGCACAAATGAGCCATGGATGGGGATGACTGAGCATGGATGGGGATGACTGAGCACGGATGGGGATGACTGAGCACGGATGGGGATGACTGATCACGGATGGGGATGGATGAGCATGGATGGGGATGGATGAGCACAGATGGGATGACTGAGCACAAATGAGGATGGATGAGCATGGATGGGGATGACTGAGCACGGATGGGGATGACTGAGCACGGATGGGGATGGATGAGCACAGATGGGGATGGATGAGCACGGATGGGGATGGATGAGCACGGATGGGATGACTGAGCACGAATGAGAATGGATGAGCACGGATGGGGATGACTGAGCACGGATGGGGATGGATAAGCACAGATGGGGATTGATGAGCACGGATGGGGATGGATGAGCATGGATGGGAATGGATGAGCATGGATGGGAATGGATGAGCATGGATGGGGATGGATAAGCATGGATGGGGATGGATGAGCACAGATGGGATGACTGAGCATAAATGAGGATGGATGAGCATGGATGGGGATGGATGAGCATGAATGGGGATGACTGAGCACGGCTGGGTGGGCGAGCACGGCTGGGTCAGGATGGCTGAGCATAGATGGGTGGCTGAGCATGGATGGATGAGCATGGATGGGTGGGTGGCTGAGCATGGATGGGGTGAGGATGGCTGGGTGGGTGAGCATGGATGGATGGATGGGTGAATGAGCATGGATGGGGTGAGGGTGGCTGGGTGGGTGGTGGATGGATGGGGTGAGGATGGCTGGATGGGGTGAGGATGGCTGGGTGGGTGGTGGATGTGGATGGATGGTGGGGGGTGCAGCCTGTCCCCCATTGTCACTTAGCAGCGCTGTGGACATTACACATCGCCCACAGCGCTGCACACGTCCTCTCTCCCCCCTCTCTCCTCTCACACTGCACCGATCGGTACGGAGAGGAGAGAGAAAAGTCGGCGGAAGCGCTGGCTTGTTTACATGTGACCGCTCCATCATTTGACGGATCGATCACATGGTGAAAGGCCGAGATGTTCCCGTGTGTGCGCCCCAGGGAGCGCGCGGGAAGCGCGATTCTGGGAGGACGTCAATGTACATCCTCCCAGAGTTAAGCAACCGCCCTGTAGATGTATTTTCTCTATGGGCCGATTGTTAACTGGTTAAAGATCTTTTCATCATAAACAATACCCCCGACACGTCATACCTAACCCAATGGGAAAAACATAAGAGCGTTCCTAGGGGCGCACTTATCAAAATGATTGCAAACTGTAAACGTGTCACTCAGGAGACGATTAACGATTTACTTAGGCAAATGCAGACATTGGAACGCACTCACAAACTCACCCAGGCTAATGATACTTTAGCAGAACTGCAACAGGCCCAAAGTCAACTCCAAGAGGAGCTGGGAAAGATAGTAAGGAAAAATTTTGCACTCACAAAAATTATTTTACGAACATAGCAATAAGAGCGGAAAGCTCCTGGCCAGAGCGCTACAAGCTAAAACGGCCAATCACACCATTCGTAAATTGCTCTCGCCAATGAGGAAAATTCTTACTAAAAACACAGACATGGCAAATCACTTTGCAAACTATTATGCAGCACCCTACAACCTCCCACCAGAACAAAAACCAAGCACAGAATACAGACCACATTACTCGGTCATATCAGAGTTTCTCACACAATACGGCCCAAAGCCCATACCCAAACAACAGGCAATCAACATAGACAGCCCCCTGACCCTAGAAGAACTCAAAACGTCCATAAAACAGATGAAACCAGGCAAAAGCCCTGGGCCGGATGGATTCTGCATCTCATACTATAAAACGTTCACAAACACCCTAGCTGACCCCTACCTGAGAGCGTTCAACCAACTAGGCCAGCCAAACAGTCCACCTCTTCTCTTGGATGCCCACATCTGTGTCATACCGAAACCAGGGAACGACCATGAATTGGCATCAAACTATAGATCCATCTCACTCCTCAATACGGACAGAAAGATCTTCGCCAAAATCTTACCCAACCGCATCCTCCCCCTTCTCACAAACCTAATCTCCAAAGACCAGGTGGGCTTTGTCCCGGGCAGAGAGGACAGGGACAACATCCTGAAGACACTAAACATACATCACTGGCTTACCAAAACGAATCACCCTGGATTCCTACTTTCACTTGATGCAGAGAAGGTGTTTGACAGACTTGCCTGGGACTATGTATCCGTTTTGGCAACCATCTGATAAACCTTATATTATCTCTATATTCAAACCCCAAGGCACAAGTACGCACCAACATCATTCTGTCAGACACCTTCTCCATCAGGAACGGTACGCACCAGGGGTGCCCACTGTCCCCCATCCTATTCATTCTGACCATTGAACCCTTCCTGCACAAGCTGCGTAACAATGCTGACATACATGAGATCACTATAAACAACACGCAATATAAAATAGCCGCTTACGCAGACGACGTAATATTGTTCCTCTCAGAACCTCATATAACCCTACCAAACCTCCTAAAAGAGTTTGAACTATTCTAGTTCATCTTGATTAAAAATAGTCCACCTGAATCTCAAGGTTGAAGAGGAGCCTCCACACCCACAGGGGATCAGTGATCATGCAAAAGGGGGACACTCACATGTAGTTCACCATAGAGAAGCTGCGTCCAAAAGGAGCAATTGCCATAAATAATCTACAATAAAGAGACTGGGTAAATCTCCAGGACATATATATATATATATATACACACATAGTGGATCCTCCTTTGGACTTCTGGAGTGGTCTTCAGTTGCATACTTTTCTGCGCAGGTGTTCACGGATCCCTGGCATATCTCGACACCTTATGGAATTGGAAAACATTTGTCACTTGGAGAAGCCGGTTAGCCATAGTCTTTCGACAATCTATGCCTCATTGATTTGACCTTTCAAGGTGGGAATCGGACCTGGATACCCAATTCACTGGCTCTCAGAAGGAGAAGATCCTTCATTTTGCCCAGAAGTCCTCCATAGCTACCAAAGTCCCAGAGACCTGTTAAAAAATCGTGACTCGATGGTACAGAGTGCCCACTACTCTCCACCGTTTCTTTCCTCAAATTCCTAGTCTGTATTGGTGGTGCGGCAATGCAGAGGGAACGATGTTGCATATCTGCTGGGACTGTCCGAAACTTGGACCATTCTGTGGTGAGGTGATCTGCACGATCAAGCACCTGACAAATGTCTATCTGGAGGGGAACCCTGCGGCTTGTCTGCTCCATCTTTTAACGCGACCGATTAAGAAATACAAGGCCTCCCTTGAAATACAGTTATTGAATGTGGCTAAGGCGTGCATCCCCCTCTGTTGGAGATTGGAGACCCTGCCATCCAAAGCCCTGTGGTTTTCTAAACTAATCAAACTGAGAGATATGAAAGATCTCACTGCCACCTTGCACATCTGGGAGGAGGCCTTTCGTGAGACCTGGAGACCCTGGCACCACTTTGTTTATACTGACACATATCTCCGGGAGGTCTCGCAAGGTCTAGCAATCCTGGATTTAGTCCTACTCACCTGGGTGAGAGGCACTAACTGTCTACTATCTTTACTCTTTCTCTCCTTTTCTCGACTTTGCTCTCTTCCCACACTAGGGATACTCGCTCCTCCAACCCCCTCCGCCAGATTCACCCCCTCCCCCTTCTTCTTTGGAGACCTGGCTCAGCTGTGGGTAATATTTTTGAAATGTTCGTCCACATCTACAGTATCTCAACTTAATGTTGCATCTCTGATCCAACTGGCCATCGGGACGCCCTGCATCCCGATATTGTACGAGTCTTACTGTATAGCGCAGTTTGACATTTATGTTTTTATGCTAGGTTCCCCCTTATAGTTTACTTGTAAGTTCTCCCAGCTCTACCCACTGTCAACTAATTTTGAAACCGTTATATTTTTCGTGTTTATCTGTACTGTGTATTGCTGGGTTGGTTGATTTGTAAATCTGTTTAGGTGACCCTTTTTTTGTTACCTGATCATATCATATGTTTATGTCATCTAATTTGGTTGAAAACTGTACCCTCTTTGGAAAATAAAGGAATTATAAAAAAAAATATATGCATGAATGAATTATTCTGAATTATGCAACTTGCAGGGATTTTCTTCAAGGAGGCAGCAAGGGGACTGGTGCTTTCATCAATTATATACTGGTAGTACCCTAAAGGCATATGATCACCTGTGTGTGGAGTTCTCATTAACACATAAACAATTTTATCAATATCTTCAACTTAGGCATGCGCTGCAGACTCAAGTGCAGATGCTTACTTTAACTATATCTAGCTCCTTGCTACTGTGTGAGATTCTGCAAGCTACCACTCACAGGGACCTGATATCGCGAGTCTACTCTGTATTGTTATCATCCATTCAGGACTCTGCCTTATTAAAAAGTAGAGCCCATTGGGCTACTGATATTGGAGATATAGATGGTGATTAAAGTGGTTGTCAAGGCTGGTTAAAAAAAAAAAAAAATCACCTGCAAGAGAAAGGCATTATGAGCTAGTATGCATCACATATGAAATGCTTACCTTAGATCGCTGTGACCGGCGTCATATTGTGTCCGTTGTCTTCCGGGATCCCGGGCTCCGACCAATCACATCGCGGACTCCAGCGCTGTGATTGGCAGGAGCCGCGCTGACGTCACTCCCGCGCATGCGCAAGGGAGCCGTCATTTACGGCTCACTTCCTGAAGAAATGGCCCAGTCGGGCTGTTTCTTCACTGCGCATGTGCCAATGACGTCAGCACATGCAGATACAGGGAATATCTCCTAAACTATGCATGTTTAGGAGATATTCCCGGGACCTACAGGTAAGCCTTATTATATGCTTATCTGTAGTTTAAAGTGGTTGCATTGACTTGACAACCACTTTAATGGGATATGGCCCTGGAGGCGCTCCCTGCTGTATCCACATCAGCTTCACATAAACATTTGCAACTATTCATTTGCACAGAGCTTAT
The DNA here is from genome assembly GCA_018402905.1 of Glandirana rugosa. Classification (NCBI taxonomy): domain Eukaryota; kingdom Metazoa; phylum Chordata; class Amphibia; order Anura; family Ranidae; genus Glandirana; species Glandirana rugosa. The sequence goes on from BLSH010197533.1 coordinate 1,148,363, forward strand.
CACACGCCTGATAAACTATTTGACTGTGGCCTAAGAGACTCTCCTTTAAGTCCAAAATGCTCAATGTTCAGAGGGAATTTTATACACATGATATGGCATTGCCTGAAACTTACACGATACTGGGCAGAAGTTATACAGGTTATTTCTGACCTAGCTCAAACACCTATATCTCTCAACCTGTTGGTGTGCCTATTAGGAGCAATTGATGCTGAAATGTATTCAAAAGGTACTTACACCGTGGAGACCAGATTGTTGTACCTAGTGTAATGTTGGGGGTTGTTTAGCTCAAGTGTAGTGCCTGTTATTGAGTACAGTCCACACCAAATAGTTCCTTTTCAGGGCTTGTTGGCCCTCTTTTAATAAAGAAAGTTCAGAAAAACAAAACAGCACGTTTTCCCTCCAGGGGGTTTTCACCATCAGCATCAAATAATCGTATATTCAGCCTCCTGGCCTACACATGCAACCTTGCAAATAAAAATACCAAGCCTCCTGGCTCTCTTTAGCAGTAGAGCCACTGCACCGGCTCCAACATGGAGCCCTCCTGACTCCTGTCAGCGAACTCAGGCTTGGGTCTCTGTCTTTCAGTGCAGGCCTGCACTCTCTGGCTTCTCCCTTGCAAGCCTGGACTCCTCAGGAGGGTGGAGCCCAGAACCATGGTCAGGTGTCTACAAATAGCCCAGCACACACCTGACCAGTCAGTGTGCTGGTGGATCGCAAAATCCGGACCCAGGACTGGGGATTTCATCCCACCCGGATCAGGTCCCAAAACCAATTTTATTAAACAAAGAAGAAACTCCCAAATATGCAAACTTCCTGGAGCCCCTCAACCTGCCTGGATGAGAATCCTGTGTCCTTTCCCTGTTGAGGTACCACACTACCACATATCCCCCCCCCCCCCGTTTCGACCCAGAGGGCGGAACACACCAGTACAACCTCCTCACTTTGGCATGACTATGCAAGCTACCACCCACATGGGCCAAATCCTGTCCCATCAGATGACTTTTCCCATGTCCCCCTGCTACATCTACTCGGGCTCTACACAGACACTCCCATGCCTTTTTGCGTGTGCACTTCAAAAAGCATTTTCTTCCTACTTTTCCTGAGATTACACTAGTCCTTTTACCATTAAGAGGTTTACCAAGCTTGGTACCTTTTTTCACATGAGGTTGACTTCTGAGCTTTAAGGGTCTGATACCATTAAAGTTACGCAGTGCTCCCTCAGTTTCCACTAGACCACCCCTTTTCCCACTATTTAATTTTGAAGGAGCCAGATTTTTAAACATTTGTTTATTAATAGGTGGGGGCTCTATTATTAGGGGACCAACCTCCTTTTCAGCATCGTCAGAGATATCAATGCATTTGTCATAATCAATTTCAAATGTGTTTGGCAGGGCATTGTCTGGAGAGGAACTGCATGCAGCGGAGTGGTTGTCTTCTACGGCAGCTTCACTATACACCAACTCTGCTAGCATGAGATCCTCTGCCAGCAACTGTCCTGACCCCTGACCATCATCACTTAAAATATTTGGACCTGTGACTACAATGACTTCATTTATTCCTGTGCCATCTGGGGTTTGCACCAACATTTGCTCATTTGGCACGGCATCATCCATTTCCACATCCTTAGGCCCTTTCTGGTTCACGGACATGATCCCTTCTGTGCATTCGCAGTTCCTTGGTGTTTCCATCTCGTGAGCGACCTCAGCAGCAACAAGTGCACCCTTGCATATAAGTTGCTCAGCAGGTCCTTCATCTGGCACTGTAGAAATCATGTCCACTCCACTTTTACCAGCAGAGGCCTTTTCCAATAAAGCCAACAGGTTTTTGGCCCACCTGTCCCAGTCTGTTATCTCTGCGTTCCCATCAGAGGTACCATGCAGTACTGCTCCAAAGGACCCAGAGGGACAGAGTGGCCCAGCAACAGACACATTGCACATGTCACTTTGGTTCAAACAGACTGTGCCAATACATTAACCATAGCAGGCTGCAATACCCCACTCTCACCACCTTGCTCTGGCCGCGCTTCATTAAACGCATGAACACCTTTATACCTGTCATTGCCCGACTGTATTAACCCATCTCTATCATGAGTATTTTCAAACATTTCAGTTTTAGCATTTAACATCTTGTTATCACTGGGTTCAAGTACCCCCTTATCCATTAGAGCGGCACCATAGTTGTCCCGGGCAACCTCCGGCTTCAAAATGCAGAGCTCCCTGGGGGTTTCTAGGGACACCTCTGTGGCCTTCATCACAGTTGCTAGGGGAGATAGCACATCTTTAATCATATTGATAGCTATGCTTTCATCTCTAGTGAACTGCACTAGCCCATTAGCAACTGGACCATCAACTTTAGCCAACACAATATTAACAGTTTTAAACATCCCATTGTAACATTCAAGTTTAACACTTGCCCCCCCCACTGGACAGGGCACTGCAGCAAGGCAAGTCCTTTTCCACACACACAGTGGATCTCCCATTTGGGGTAATTTCCACTGCAGTGTGCACAGTCACATTGTCAGTCTCCTCCATGCATTTAATAGCAAGAGTCTTACCCAACACTGTAAGAGGGGTTGCCATGTTCCCTTGAGTGCGTTGTCTACTCTTTGTCTCACTTTCATTGGCCAACTCTCCCTGGCGACCATGGGATTGAACTGCAGCAGCTTTTTCTGACTCCTTAGCACCCCCTGTAGGCACAAAAGGTGCATCCTTACTGTTGCCAGAGGTGACTGCAAACACTTTTGAACAGGCAATTGAGCTTGCAGACAAAGACTTCTGTCCAGTAGCAATATCTGCAGCCATATTCCACAACCTGGGCTAAGAAAAGATCCCATGCCCCAGTTGACCACATTCCAGACATGGTACATTTCTGCACATATCTTTAGTGGAATGCTGCTTCACATCTCCACTGTAGCTCCTCCTTCCGGTTGACACTCGATCTCTCGTTGCTAAGGGAGATGGCACTCTCCCAGCTGTACTTTGCTGACGCTCCCAAACACAATTACTTTGCTCTCCTTGAAGCATTGTTGCTTTTAACACACCAACGATCCTCTGCAGGCAATACTTTTCTCACTTGGTGCGCAGACTTGACATCACCTCTCTTGCTACGGGTAACCGCATTCCCCTCCAACTTCCAGTCAGCCTGTCGACCACTGCTGGTACTCAAATCAGGCTTCTTAAACACTGTTGCAGACCTTTGTCTTGCCATGTCACTTTGTACTGGAAGCTGCAACAAAGGGCACTTGGAGACAGTTTGTCCCCATTCACTGCACCACAAACAGCGTTCTGGCCTCACAGTCTTGATAGGGCCTCCAACACTGCATTCTCATTGCCAGGGGCAACAACATTCACTTCCCCTTTAACT
>BLSH010197533.1:1151735-1179422 GCA_018402905.1 Glandirana rugosa
GTTCTGACACTCCGGTCTTGCGACAAACACCACGTCACTTACCCCTGTTTGACAGAGGTTCACGGGAAACAACGTCGAAGGTCATGTTTCACTGTACCGTTCTGTTTCCAGACGTTGTCACAAATTCTTCGGACTAAACTCATGGTCGTCACCAGCTGTCCGACTGACCTTCAACCTCCCCTTACGCCAATGGGCATCGTTCTCTCCACTACAGTTCAGACGCGTGGTTCACTCTTTTCATAACGGACGTCTCCTAGCAACCACACAATTTTCGTTGTTACGAAGTTCCTCTCGTTTCATTAACACAAACCCTCGCAGTCGTTTCATGTCGACCGCAATTGAGCTTGCAGACAAAGACTTCTGTCCAGTAGCAATATCTGCAGCCATATTCCACAACCTGGGCTAAGAAAAGATCCCATGCCCCAGTTGACCACATTCCAGACATTGTACCTTTCTGCACATATCTTTAGTGGAATGCTGCTTCACATCTCCACTGTAGCTCCTCCTTCCGGTTGACACTCGATCTCTCGTTGCTAAGGGAGATGGCACTCTCCCAGCTGTACTTTGCTGACGCTCCCAAACACAATTACTTTGCTCTCCTTGAAGCATTGTTGCTTTTAACACACCAACGATCCTCTGCAGGCAATACTTTTCTCACTTGGTGCGCAGACTTGACATCACCTCTCTTGCTACGGGTAACCGCATTCCCCTCCAACTTCCAGTCAGCCTGTCGACCACTGCTGGTACTCAAATCAGGCTTCTTAAACACTGTTGCAGACCTTTGTCTTGCCATGTCACTTTGTACTGGAAGCTGCGACAAAGGGCACTTGGAGACAGTTTGTCCCCATTCACTGCACCACAAACAGCGTTCTGGCCTCACAGTCTTGATAGGGCCTCCAACACTGCATTCTCATTGCCAGGGGCAACAACATTCACTTCCCCTTTAACTAAAGTTGGTGCAGCAAAAAACAGTCTGCAATATTCTCCGGAAAGCTCAAACCCTTGCTTCTTCCTTGCAGTCACTCTACAACACTTTTGTGCAGTCCAGCAACAAAATGGAGCATGGTCACTTTAAAGCAAGTTCCTTTTCACTTCATACAGGTTCTCCTCACCTGCACACACAGATTGTGCTGTCTCATGTACACAAACACAGTTCATATAACAGATGAACTTACTTTTTGTAGGGATCTTCAGTTCTGCCCGCATCCTCCACCACTTGTAATGGTTGTTTAGCTCAAGTTTAGCGCCTGTTATTGAGTACAGTCCAAGCCAAATAGTTCCTTTACAGGGCTTGTTGGCCGGCTTTTAATAAAGAAAGTTCAGAAAAACAAAACAGCACGGTTTCCCTCGTAGGGGGTTTTCACCATCAGCATCAAATAATCGTATATTCAGCCTCCTGGCTTACACATGCAACCTTGCAAATAAAAATACCAAGCCACCTGGCTCTCTTTAGCAGTAGAGCCACTGCTCCGGCTCCAACATGGAGCCCTCCTGACTCTTGCCAGCGAACTCAGGCTTAGGTCTCTGTCTTTCAGTGCAGGCCTGCACTCTCTGGCTTCTCCAGTGCACACCTGCACTCTCCAGCGTCTCCCTTGCAAGCTTGGACTCCTCTGGGTGGAGCCCAGAACCATGGTCAGGTGTCTACAAATAGCCCAGCACACACCTGACCAGTCAGTGTGCTGGTGGATCACAAAATCCAGACCCAGGACTGGGGATCTCATTCCACCCAGATCAGGTCCCAAAAGCAATTTTCCTAAACAAAGAAGATACTCCCAAATATGCAAACTTCCTGGAGCCCCTCAACCCGCCTTGTTGAGAATTCTGTGTCCTTTCCCTGGTGAGGTACCACACTACCACACTAGCTAGAAAGATAATTGACCGATTTTGGATGGCATCTACTGTGTGCCTTTTACTTAGAGAACAGTTAGCTTATCGCCATTGAAATGCGTAAACAATGTGATCTCATTTGACATAATTGGCTAGATAACCCAAGTCTTGCCCCTCCACAATTAGTGATTAATAGACTGTTACAATTTTGAACTCATCAAGAGTTACAATGGTTTTGGCTTGAGCTTGGGAATTTCTTTGTGTTTTATATCAGAGAGAAGAAAATATGACATTCTGAGCAATTGTCCATCAACAAGCTCTGGTTGTTTTGTTTGTACTTTGCTTTTGTTACTTTTATTTATATGAGCTAAATATGATGCGACTGTCTTTATTTTTCTATATACCTTATATACAATGCTTGTGCTGCTGGTTGCTATGCATATCTTTTTTTATTACAATGTACAGTCATTTTTTATTTTTTTTTAATAATCTTTACTAAATTTTCCATAGCAAAAAGCGAACAAGTTTACAAATTTCTCGTTATACATACTTAAAAAGAATACATACATATTTCTCAACTACCCCATTCACATCATAATGTATTAACTTCTTCATCCCCATACACATTCCAACTCCATAAAAAAAAGGTAAAAAAAGGGGGGGGGATTTTCCTTCCCTTTCTCTTCCTGGGGAAAACTCTCCATCACCACCACCCCCCTCCCCCACCGGACCCCCCATCAGTTTTTTAATTTCCAGAGGTGAAAAAATATGATTCAGTTCCCTTTCCCGTTCTTTTATATAATAGGGGGTTGATATGCCCTGTGCACTGAGAATCAATCTATACATCCGGGATAAAGGATGCTTACACTCCTCTGGTCCGGCGCATATTGTCTTGAGTGTGGTCAATGATTCCAACGACCTCACTCGAGGCCTTAATTTATCATAAAAATCTGCCATTTGGCGATATCTCCAACTCATCAATGGTATATCTCCCAATGTCTGCGCCAACTGTCTGGGTTAGTAAGGCTCCCCGTGGGGCAAACCTTGCCCATGTACTGTTCCCATCTGCCCCCCCATGTCCCCAAAGAACCTTTTTCTTCTCCTGGCAAAAACCACGGGAATCCTCCCAGTGGTGCCAGCGGCGATGTTTGTGGGGCATATAGGCCTGCCATATTCAATCTATCCCATACCGCTAGCATGTTTCGTGATAGGGGAGATGTCCATTCTGCCAGACCCCTAGATATTGATGGGATCCAAGGGGCTCCTGCTAAATTCCTCCCGGCCATTGTTTTTTTCCAGCTTTACCCACCGTTTACTTGGGAAGTCCCTACACCAGTCTATCATACGTACCAATGACATTGCCTTATAATATAAAGCTATATCTGGGAGCCCCATTCCCCCTGTCCCTCTACTCCTGCGCAGCAGATCGTATGCTATTCTTGGACGTCTATCCTTCCAAACAAATGCGAGGAATATTTTCCTTATCTGTTTGAAAATTTTCTGTGGGAGCGCAATGGGCACTGTCTGTAATATATAAATTATTTTTGGTAGTATGGTCATCTTAAGTGCATTCACTCTTCTGAACCAAGTCAGTATCTGATTTCTACATCCCTGTATATTCCCTGTTATGTTGTCTAATAACATTTTATAGTTGAGATCATATAATAGTTTAATGTCTGGCTTAATATGTATTCCCAGGTATGGTAAAGAATCGGTTCGCCATATAAAGGGGAGTGATTGCTTTAGCAGAGATGCCTCCTCCCCCTGCACGTGTATAGGGAAAAGCAGGGATTTCCCAAAATTTATTTTAAAGTTAGATAAGCCACCAAACCTATTTACCTCTGTCATCAGTGCTGGCATTGCTGTTCTAGGGGACGAAAGATAGAACAGAAGGTCATCAGCGTAGGCTGAGACCTTGTGTCTTCTGCTCCAATTTTGATCCCCATGATCTCTGAATTCATCCGAACTTTATTAAGAAATATTTCCAGTACCATCGCAAATACCAGGGGTGATAAAGGACACCCGTGTCTGGTCCCATTTGTTATGTTAAAGTATTCAGATAGTGTACCGTTAACTTTTACCCTTGCTTGAGGGTCCACATATAAGGCCAGAATCCACCCCATCATACATTCTACCAGACCCATCCCTCTTAGCACTTCTCTCATGAAACTCCAATCCACCCTGTCAAATGCCTTTTCAGCGTCCATTGCTATTATTACTCTAGGAATCTTCTCTGGTCCAGCATGGGACCAATGAAGAACATTGAGCACTCTTACTGTATTGTCTCGAGCTTCCCGGCATCTCATAAAGCCTGTTTGATCAGGGTGGATTAGCTTTACTATGTGATCTTGCAAACGAAGTGCCAAAATCTTAGCCAATAATTTGGTGTCAGAATTAAAAAGAGAGATGGGTCTGTAGTTGGCACAGTGCTGCGGATCTTTCCCTGGTTTTGGGAGAATGGTCACATAAGCCAGCAATGCCTCCGGGGGCAAAGGATTGGAGGCTGTAATGCAATTAAGATAATTACACAAAGGGTTTACCAATAACGACATAAATTTTTTATAATATGCATTCGATAGCCCATCCGGTCCTAGGTTTTTCCCCACTGGGGCCGCTTGAATTGTATTACTCAGTTCCTCCACAGTAACAGGCTGCTCTAGTTCGTCTCAAACTTCCCCTGGCAGTCTCAGTAAGGTGTTAGCTTTAAGATATTCTTGAATCGCCTCCAACCTCTTCCCTTTTCGCCTTTCATCAGGGTTTATCGGTCTGCGTAAAACTGGTGGAACTCTGCCGCTATGGATTTAGTATCCACCATTTCCTTATTGTTAACCAGTCATTTATGAACATGGCGGGAATCTTGCTGCTTTTTTAACTGTCTGGCCATTAAGCGGCCGCATTAATTTCCCTGTTCATAAAAACGATGCGTAACGTGCTTATATTTTTCTCTAATTTTACGATTCAAACACCCATGTACAGTCATTTTATATTCTTGTCAATAAAAAAAAGTTTGGATAAAAAAAAAGGAAATGCATCCCCATACGTGTACATAAAATGCAATAAATGACCATTTGTGCTTGCTTTTAAAACAGCTACCAGATATGAAAAGCAGACACCTAGAGGTGTACTCTGTTGAGCACATTTTGACCAAATTCTATTGTTGCGAGCTTCGGCTTTACTTGGTACTGTTCTATAGTATGTCTATAGGGCAGGAACCTGAGCTCTCAAAACAGGAGATGGCTAAGCTTTGCTTAACAGAGTGCCCTGGTATTTTGGGGATCCCAGGGTACACCACAAGGAATGTGACATTGAATGCAGGTACCTTTATATTTTTTTGACTGAGTACTGCCCACTCTTATGTCTCCTGAGTATCTATAGCGCCATCTTGTCATGCAAAGAGTCATTGACTCCCATAATAGCAGCAAAATAATGAACTAAAATATTTTCATGGCCATTGCAAACAGTAGTTACATTCAACCAATTTATATATTTTGATTTTAAATGAATATGAATGATGAGTAGGCTTTCAAAGATTTTTCTGTCCTAGCCTGACTCAGCAAATGTCTGATAGGAAATTAAATAAGAAATGTCAAGCGACTAGACAGTAAAAGCAGACACGGGTTTCTAAACAAAATGCACAAAAGCACACTAAATACAGCATAACGCAATATGCCTGCTGAATCATACAATATGTAACATATCAGTGCAAAAAGTACTCATTTAAAAAGGCTTCTGAGTCACTGCAAAGTGAGTAAAATTGTCAAAGTGGTCTGCAGCTTTTTTACAGTTTAAGTTATGGTAACTTCTTCTCTTGAAAAGAAAGGGCTGCCCATATCACAGTTGATTTAAAGCATTTGTTGCCATAAAACCTCATATTACTGATATGTTCCTGCTGTACCATGTACTTGTATGAGAAAGTATCCTGTTCTCTTTGTATTGCTTCCTTTGTGTGACACCCCTAGTGTTTCTGTCAGTCCCTCTGCTTTCCTACTAAAAACTGAACACACTAAACATAAGAGCACACCATGGTCAGTTCTCTAGCTGTGCAGGAAACTCAGTGTTTTCTCCTCTAATGATCAGACTTGTGCTAACATACCCCCACTGCATAGACATTCACTGGGAAGCTCAACATGGTGCTGCTTTTCCTCCCCCAGCTCTTAAGCAGCTGAGAACAGAGGGATCAGAGGGAATGTGATCAGTTATAAAGAAGGGAAAAAAAGGTATTTATAATGTATTTTTAGATCTATACAAAATGCTTTGGCTTTCATATCTATTCTAAACTGAATGGGTTGTTTTACAAGGTGATCGTTTGCAATCACTTTAAAGGGGCATTCCTTTACATAGGCTATAAAACATGTTAAACTGCCTGTTGTTCTGAACTAACAGCTCTAAGAAAATGATCAGCACAATGGCATGCAATGTTTTGCACTATACCACTGTCCGATTTTTACTTAACCTCTACAGATCCGCGCTATAGCCGAAAGACGGCTACAGAGCGGATCTGAATTGCCGGGCGGACGTCCACGGACTTCCGCCCCTTTGCGTGCTGCCGCCGCGCGCTGTGTGGGTGTGCCCGCGGGTCGGGCGGGCTTGATGTCCGCTGGAGACTTGTGATTGCCTAATAGAGCGGCAGAACAGGGAACCGCTGATGTAAACACACTGTGAGGGGGGATATAACAGATCTACTGATCCCTGTGATCGGGATCAGTGAAATCTGTTATGTCCCTGCCAGCCCAGCCCCCATACAGTTAGAACACATACAGGGAACACAATTGATTGCCCCCTTAGTGTTAACCCCTTCCCTGCCAGTGGCCTGTATACAGTTATCAGTGGATATTAACATTTCTGATCGCAGTATAAATTTCAGTGGTCCCAAAAAAGTGTAAAAAATGTCCAAAATGTCCGCTGCAATGTTGCAGTCCTGATAAAAATCGCAGATCACCGCCATTACTAGTAAAAAAAAAAAATAATAATAAAAACGCCATAAATTAATTCTCATGGTTTGTAGATGCGATAACTTTTGCGCAAACCAATCAATATACGCTGATTGCGTTTTTTTTTCCAAAAATATGTAGAAGAATATATAACGGCCAAAACTGATGAATATTTTTTTTTTATATATATATTTTTTTATGGATATTTATTATAGCAAAAAGTAAAAAATATTTTTCTTTTTTTCAAAATCGTCACTCTTTGTTTATAACGCAAAAATTAAAAACCACAGGGTGATCAAATACCACCAAAAGAAAGCTCTATTTGTGGGGGAAAAAAGGATAAAAATCTTGTTTGGGTACAGCGTCGCACGACCGCGCAATTGTAATTCAAAATGCGACAGCGCTAAAAGCTGGAAATTGGTCTGGGCAGGAGGGGGATTTAAGTGTCCAGTAAGCAAGAGGTTAAAGCACAAGCCAGACAAAAACAACATTTCATAACTGTCGGGTTACACAATCTTTTAAATGGTTCAGATTCTCATCATGGCATTTATAATACTCTGAACACTTTGGTTACCAAAATGAACCTCCATCTCCAGATTTGAAGAAAAAAATCCTGTCTAAAGAAAGTGCTTTTATTCAGAAAAAGATCCATTGTTAAAAAAATCCATGTGTCATTACCCTCTCCAAAAAATGTACCACAGTACCCAGGAAGAAAAAAGTGGCAAAAGGATAGTGAGCAGGTAGAACGTAGCCCTAAAATTAGGGGAACTGAGTCCAAATCATTGCAAGCCATGGCATGTTTACAAGCCCATTCAACTGCCCCCAATCACAAGTGTAAACTAGACATAACACGTCACAGTCTTTGTACCCAAAGACCTCCTGCACACGTACAAAGGAGGCCATTTACTCAGTAAATACAGGCATATTTCTGCACCAAGGAAACTGAGATGCTTTGTACAGCTGCTCATAGACATGAAAGGCTATGCACAGGTACACGCTGGTACTCAGGTGAACCCATGTATAGAATACGGACACATTCCCCGAAAGCAAACTTTCTGCGGTCAGAGAATACATCTCGATACTACACACAGATTTATGCGAGTACTGCCATATACCAACATACATACCAGCTATTTGTGCCTTAGGGAAGCTGTACACAGTACCTTACCTTCCTAGGCCCAGGAATATGCCATATTTATATTGTATACAACCTCATACATCAATGTGCATGAGGCCAAATAGTGCAATCGTTTGTATGAGCAGTAAAAACACAAAGAATCTCAGGGGAGCATGACTTACTACCTCCTGCATCATTTATCCACGTGGGCTGTGGGCTTTTTTTCTCTGCAGTCTCCCAACAGATCTTCCTGCCTGCCACAGATCCCACTAATCACATCCAGCATCCCAAATTGTCCCCAGCACACCCCCCTTGCCCGTTGGGCATAGGGTTGCCACATCATCCCTTTAATCCAGGACACATATCAATTGCACAGGTTCTGTGGCTGATTAAGGTGGTAATTAAACTCAGGGTCGTCTACCAATGTAGCCAATCAGAGTTCTCCTGTCCTTGTCACACTGTCCTGAAAGTGGTGGGGAGACACAGGAGAATGCCCAGGCTGCGCAACTGTTTGAGCCCCTATATCACTCCCTTATCTATGCCTCTGCATGTAAAATTATAAAAATTTCAATTAAAGGTTAACTAAGTGGACTTGCCTAAAAGCAGTTCAAGTTCTGCAGTTACCTGGATAACAATAGTAGTTCACTGACTGATATAAATTGCTGTCTGTTTGCGGTTAAAACCTAGATTGCTGATTCAGAATACTTTTCCAGAAGAAGAACTTAGTTTCTTGCATTTCTTCAATGATTGCATGTCCAAAAGTATTAAACAGATTCAGGTGTTCATCAGTGCTGGGGGTAATGCAATTAAGCAGATTACTTACCTATTTCCCTGACTAGGATCACATAATGTGTGTCCTTTAAGAAACTTTGTTAAACAAACCTGTTCTTACATGTCCTACCTATATATCCAGCTTATGGGTCAACAGTGGGCGGCACAGTGGTGTAGTGGATAGCAATTTTGCCTAGCAGCAAAAGGGTCGCTGGTTCAAAACTACCTGCCTGGAGTTTGCATGTTATCTCTGTGCCTGCGTGGGTTTCCTCCGGGTACTCTGGTTTCCTCCCATACTACAAAGACATGCTGGTAGGTTAATCAGATCCTGTCTAAAATTGCCTCTAGTATGTGTATGAATGTATGTGTATGAATGTGAGTTAGGGATCTTAAATTGTAAGCTCCTTGAGGGTAGGGACTGATGTGAATGGACAATGTATATGCAAAGTGCTGCGTAAATTGACGGTGCCTTATACCGTAAGTACCTAAATTAATAATAATAATAATAACAGTCCTACAATACCTCTATAGGTTGGGGAAAACCCAGGAATGTCCTTCATCCCATAAAAAATACGCTATAATTTAGTTGGCAAACAAATCCACAATTTCATGTAAACATAGTCAAGAACATTTTATACTGCTAATCTGCTGATTCAGGGTTCCAGCTAGCCACAAGAAATGCAGTCAAGTGGTAGACACCTGTTCTACACAGTTTGGGATTGCCCTTAATTTGAATTGGTTCTGGAGACCGGTGAACAAGTAAATGTGCAATAAATTCACAGCAGATGATGCATTTGACAGTTTATATCAGCATTTCTTTACCTGGGTGCCTTTTCGGCTAGTCAGAGGTGCCACGTTATGTCACATTATTTTGCACAGCGCTATGGGTCTCCACGGTGCAGTTAGGCTGACTGAGGACTATTAAAGGGGAGGACTGAACGCTATTGTGAAAGGGGGAGGGGGGGATGAGAACTCTGATGTGACAGGGGATAGGCCGAGGCCACTGACGTGAAAGGGGGAGCTTCTGATATGACAGAGGGACCCTATTTTAGACTGGGATGACTTGAGATTTTGCATTTTGTAAGGCCTCATTCACACAGGGCATACTACAGCGTATGCCCATGTGAGGCCACGTTTACCCATGTGGTGATGCACAGGTATCCTGTGCATCCCCATGTAGCCAGTCCCATTAATGTCAATTGGGAAGCAGCAGCTGCATGGGCACAGCCACTGCTCTCAATTTGACATCTGTGTCGGCACGGGTGTATATGCCTGAATTCACACTGTCTGCATTTGGGGTTGTGCACCAGCACCCATACGGATGTCAGATTGGAAGAAGAAACTGTGTCCATGCAGCTGTTGTGTTCCAATAGACATAAATGGGACTTGCTGCATAGGAATGTACAAAACGCCTGTGTACCCCCGTGCGAATAAACACAGCCTGCACATGGGCGTGCACTTTAATATGCCCCATGTGAACAAGGCCTTAGTAGAAGTTTAACAGGAATTTTGTAAGTTATGTTGTGTTTATGTGTGCTAATAATAATTTTAGTGTATACTTAGTAAAAACAGTAATTTGATAAACATTTGCGCAACGATTGCAGGGCCTAGAAAATCAATCTGACTGACCTGGGGTGATTGTACTAGGGGACAGACTGACTTGGGGGGAGATTATACTGGGGGACAGATTGCCCTGTTGGGATTATACTGGGGGGCATACTGACATAGTTACATAGTTGGTAAGGTTGAATAAAGACAACAGTCCATCCAGTTCAACCTGTGTTGGTGTGTGTCTGACCTGGGGAGTATTTTACTGGAGGAAAGACGGACCTGGAGGGGGGGGGGATTAAACTGGGGGACAGATTGACATGGGGGAGGGGTATACTGGGAAACAGAGTGACCTAAAGAGGAGGTGTGAGTACCAAATATGCCTGATCCAGTTCAGTGTAATGAGCAAAACCAGAATACCCTGTGAAGAAGAGGAAAAACATAGTAACCCTGCTATGGCTAGAGAGTCCCTGGACCTGAAAACAAACCCACTCAGTTTTTGTTGGTCCCGGGTCTCCCTGGTACTACAACCTGGGCCTGCGGAGAACACAGAACGCCCTGAGCCTACACCCCTGCACCAGCCTCTCCTAAAGTGCAGCGACAGCCACGCTCCAGAGATCCCAGCTCTTCCAGAAAGTAGCGCTGAGTCCTCAATTACCTTTGCCCAGATTGTCAGCTCTCCTGCCCCTCTTCTCTCAAGGGGTCCACCTGGACCAACCCCACCGCCACCACCTAACCCCTGCGTAGTATGAGCCCTGGAACTCACCACCGTAGGCTAACGTACATGATCAAGGCCTTATCGTGGTGAAGCCCCAGCTGCTGCCAACTCCATCTCATCCACCACCTCAGGCAGGGACAATGCCCCCCACCCCCAGCAATTTTATCTTCAAGCTATGCCTACCAAAGAGGACTTTAAATAACTCATTGAGGATGTTAAATCTACATGCCGCAAGGCGCATGCGCGTTGCCATCCATGCCGGTCATATCAGACTGAAGCTTTGCATTAGGGGGGATTCACCGCTGCTGCCGGGCGCAACCTAACAACTCCAGCTGCTCATCTAAGCCCCGGGCACACGCCACGCTACCCGCCATTGTGCTAGGCAGCTCTCGGGCTAAGGCGAAACCCAAAACAATCTGCCAAAATGGCGCCTGACTCACCCTGGCATCTGAGCACACAGCGCTCCCCCAGGATGAAGCCACTGCCGCATGCTGATGAAGGTGAGTCGGACTGTGATCTGCTCGCCTTCCCACTGAATCCACAATCCCAGGCCATTCAACCAGATATGCTTAAACAATCTGAGCGCATGCTGCAACGCGCCCTGAAGCAGACATCAGAGCAGATTATGGAACGCCTCACGAAAAAAATCAGGGAGCTTGGCCACCGCACGGCCGAATTGGAACAAAGAGTTGATCACCTGGAGGCTACCATTAATAACCAGACTGATGATATGGAAGCTCTCCGAGACAATAATCTCTCCCTACAATCCCAATTTTCAAATTTAAAGAACAGAGCTTGACGTTCCAACGTTCGCATTAGAGGGATCCCTGAAACGGTTGTGGACCTCCAATCAATGGTTACCACCCTATTCCAAGAACTCATCTCGTCAATTCCTATCGATCGTTTAGAAATGGACCGGATCCATAGAACCCTCGCACTACGTAAAAACGAGGGCCCGCCACGCGACAGTTGCCAAACTCCATTTCTACAGAACGAAGGAACAATTACTACAAGCTGCATGCCAGAAAGATGTCCTCTGCTTCCAAGGCTATGATTACCATCTTTTCACAGATCTGTCTCCAACAACCATCTCTAAAAGGTGGGCATTGAAAGTGCAACTACAAGTGCTCCAAACCCACCATATCACTTATACCTGGGGCTTTCCCTTTTCTCTACGGTTTACATACAACGGCCGCAAACATGTCTGCAAGTCCCAAGATGATCTCCAGTCTCTCCTTCAGGAGTTGCACCTCACTACTTCATCACCCCTGAAGGATCAACGCCAACGAAGACGCTCTGCCGCCAGCTCCCCACAAAAGGATCTTTCCTGTACCTCTACAACTGATGACCGCAACATCCACAAACAAGGCAGGTTTGTCTCTCCACCTGTGGCGCCGTCTGACTCTATGGACTGAGGTACCAATACACTATCCATTCAAATTTCTAATGTCCTTCATGTAAAGTGTTTTCTATCTCACTGATCAATGAATGCTCACTGCATTCACCTGACTTGATCTCTAACATCCCTATTTCCTAACATTGTTTTTTTCACCCCATTTTCTGCAAAATTTCCCACACCCACCAGACACTTTGGTCACGACCGATACTGAAGTGCTGCTCCCCATGGACAAAGCTTGCCCAGCTTCAATGAGACTGCTGCAAACTTTCCCGAGTGACATACTCCTACTCCGTTTGCTGGAGGACCTTGTCATCTACCCGAGGACTTACGAATTTTAGGCTGTAACCCAATTTTATCCCACACTCAGGGATCCATGGGGCTTTCCTGACCAAATCTAGGCCCTCTACAAAGGATCATGCGTATGGTTATCTTGATCTTTCTAGACAGCCTACATAGGTAAAGTTGATCCAGGGTGAATCCAATTGCCTCTCGGGGAATCAGGAAGGAATTTTTTCCCCCGTTATAGCAAATTGGATCCATGCTTTGCTGGGGTTTTTTGCCTTCCTCTGGATCAACTGTGGGTGAAGGATTGTATATGGGATTATTTGGTTGTATGTGTGTATGTGTATATATATATGTATATACATTTTTTTATTTTTTTTTGGTTGAACTGGATGGACTTGTGTCTTTTTTCAACCTATGTAACTATGTTTGACTCTCTATCCCAATATGCCCCCCCCTACGGTCAACCTGCTGCCCTCATGTCTGGCAACTTCTTACTCATATTTGCTGATATCTATCTTGCTGCACTAATTTATATACGCAAGCAGAGATTGCCAGACATGGGCTGCAAACGTATATGCCTGTTGGACCTCCGTGTTCAATATATTCACTGGTTATACACAGAGCTCACTTTGGTTATTATGTTGTACCTCCACTATTTCTGTTGATAGATTGTGTTATTTATAGATTGCTGCTTCAGGTTCTACTTCTCTGCAATGACTTTAATTTCCCTACCATAATTGGATCTATTGGGCTCAATAGTTCTACATACAATCAACCTGTCTATTCAGGTTTCAACCGTTTTTTTAAATTTACCCTTCCCATAACATACTAATCTCTATATCAAGAAACTCTCCTAGCCCCCGGCACATATTCCATACCAGAATAACTCCTCTATGCAGCTGGCATGTCCCCCTTGACTGTCACTGCTGCCTCCCCTTCTGTATGCAGAGACTCTGATGGACTCTCTCCAGACTGAGCTTTCTGACTGTGCGGACCTTTTTCCATTCAGTTCAGAAATATTTGTGCCTTCCGCTATACCCTCAGCTTATTGTTTGCCTACTATGGCACTCTACCTCATCTTCTCCTCACCACTACTTCTTATGTCTTTCCTCCTCTTACTCTCTACCTCCCTTCTCCATCCCGTGGGGGGTTTACTACTATCAATCTCTCTGTCATAAATTTTTACGATGGCTCCACTAAATGTTCTCACTCTTAACATTCAAGGACTCAACATTCCACAGAAAAGGGTCAAAGCAATTCACTCCTTCACCTCCTCCAATGCACACGTGGTGTGCCTGCAGAAGACCCATTTCTCCCAACAACATACTCCAAAATTCCTTAACCAAACATACCCCCAGGTCTTCACAGCCTCCGCAACCACCAAGCAAAGTGATCGCCTTCCACTGAACAGCACCCTTTACACTTACCAAAGAGAAAGAGCCTGAAGGTAGGTACCTCATTTTGACTGGTTACCTACTCAAGGACGCAATCACAGTGGTGTCCTACTACGCCCCTAACTGTAAACCTCTTTTATAACCCATCTAATGTATACCATAGAACAACACAAACAGGGCACCCTATTAATAGCTGGGGACTCCAATCAGGTGATTTATCCCTTTTTGGACAAATCCCCTTTCCTGCCCACTTCTAGCCCCCATAAACTTTCCTTCAGTCAGCTGTTGCAAAAACACTCCCTCCTCGATTCATGGAGGGAAGTCAATCCTACGAGACGACAGTATACCTTCTACTCCCATCCCCATAAAGTTTCCTCATGTATCGACCACATATACGGGGACTGCATCGGCCCTCCTACCCTCAATCATCTTACCATACACGCGGACTGACCACAACGCCGTGATCACAACCCTCGAGTCTTTAATCCCTGAACAGATCGATCGCTCCTGGAGCCTTAATGACACCCTTCTTACCCATCCCTCTCACAGGATGGATATAGCATTGGCTATTAAGGACTACATCACAAACAACTCCTCGGACGAGGTCACACTCGTGACCCTCTGGGAAGCCCATAAACACGTACTACGGGGAGCCCTCATTAGCAAGGCCTCCCACCTTAAGAAAGAACGTCATGACCTTCATAAACAGTTAAAAGATGCATTTCTTAAGGCACATGCCACCTTCCAAGACAACCCCACTCCCTCCCATAAACAAGTTCTAGGCAAATCTAGGTTAGATCTGGACCTTTTCCTAACGGAATCGACCAACAAATTCCTGTGTCGCGCTAGACACAAATTTTACATTAAAGGTAACAAACCGGACACCTTCCTTGCCCTCTCCCTGCACAAACTGGACCAACCACATAAACCCATAGGACTTAAAATTTCTAAAGATACCTTTGCCAGTAATCCAATAAAAGACCTGTCACATTTTCTCAAACACCTTTCAGACCTTTATACCGCCAAGACAACCTTTGATGAAGCGCAAGCTTCAGCACTCTTTTCTAACATTACCCTCCCTACTTTATCAGCGTCCCAACGAGCCTCTCTTGAGCAGCCTGTCTCGATTAAAATGGTGACGGCGGCTGTCAAGGCCCTCAGAGTTAACAACCGCCCGGGCCCTGATGGCTTTACAGCCACATATTACAAACACTTCACTGACCTCCTTTCCCCCTTTACTAATGAATGCCTTTAATGCAATCCTTCAAGGAAACTCGCTTCGATCGGACTCCCTCTCTGCTATTGTTTCCATGCTGCCAAAACCCCATTCCGATTACTCTTCTTGGGCTAATTATCGCCCTATATCGCTACTCAATTTGGATATCAAACTTCTGGCTAAAATTCTCTCTACCTGCTTGAACCAGATCATCTGATCTCTCATGCACAGAGATCAAGTGGGTTTCATTTGATTTGATTTGAGCTAATAAAATACTTGAACTAAAAAAAAAAAAAAAAAAATCTACATGCCACATCCAATCCAAAATCCAAGAAATCCAAGCACTTCATACAGGCCTCAAACACTTGGCAGACAGAGTGGAGATGGCAGAGGAGGAGATACCAGAAACTAAACTGGCGGCCCACCACACATAACTCAAGGGCGCTGACCACCTTATTCTTCTACGGGACATGTAACAGCATGTTGAGGACCTGGACAACAGGGAACTTAGTAACAATATCTGTGTGCAGGGCCTCCCTGAACCAGAGGGCCCTGAAAACCTTGCAAACCTTGTTCAATGATCTCCTGAGTGAGCCTGCTGCCAAACATATAGAGATGGATAGGGCCCACTGAGTGTCCTGTATCTAAACCCCGCAATGTCATGTGTAGGGTTCACTCTTTCCCCCTAAAAGAAAATTGCATGCCTAAGGCACACTCTACACACAAGATAGTTGTTGGCAACTCCTCTGTTCAGCTGTATCTGGACCTCTCATGGATCCAACCCCTACTCCGCACACTGCAGGAAAAGGACATTATCTACCGTGGGGGTTCCCGTGCAGCCTAACAGCATGCCACCAGGGAAGATCTGCTGTGCTGCGCTACCCGGAGGACTTGGAGATTATTTGCAATGCCCTGGAAATTCCTGTCCCTCAGCTCCCTGAATGGGACCTTGTAGCTACCCCGCCTGCACCACCCACAGTCTGGCAGAGTCTCTCCCGCAAAGCGATCTTGGGGACCGGACACTCCCCGCAAAGCTACCAAACATAGAAACAGCTGATCATTCTGTGACTTTCTATATTGCTAAGCCCACTTTTATTTGTGTCTGGATTACCATCGGACTGCAGCCCATGGCTTCGCAACACTTAATGTTCCCCCACCAAACCCCTAGTGCCCCTTGTTAACTTACGCTTAGTTTAATGGGCCTCTCTTCTGAGATTAGAAAGTGGTTGACTTTTAGTTCACCAACCCCCCCTTGGATTACCTTTTAGAGTTCCCCTCATACTTATTTGCTTGTTTCACCGACCATTCCCGACATCTCCCTGTCCCCAACTGTGGTCAGGTAATTTGATAGGTATTCTCACAGTTCTCAATCCGATTGAGTTTTTCTGTTGTTGCATCATAATGTACATTGTATCGATATTGTTTTCTATTGTACTAACCTTCCTTTTCTTTTATATTTCCTTCTCCTCCCTCTGTTCCACCAAGCGGTCTCTCTGAAATACCTGGTTGACCTCCTGGGGTGCAAAAGCTTCCAACGCAGGGTCCTCCCTACTGCTGGATCAGATAAGTTTTGTCCTCTCTGTTTATATCCAACACCATGGCTAAGGTTTTATCTCTGAATGTTCACAGTTTAAACTCAAACAGGAAAAGGAGCTTGGCACTTGGGGAGTTTAGGCAATCAGGGGCAGACGCTGTGTTGGTTCAAAAGACCCATTTCAATAGAGGGGGCTCTTTCGCATTCACATCCAAATATTTCCCTCAGGTTTATCAGGCTACTAATCCCCGTAAAAGGGCTGGGGTTGCTATACTCTTTAAATGTAACTCCCCGTTCACATGTTCTAGATCCTACATAGATCCATGAGGTCACTTTGTTATCCTACAAGGCATATGGCAGACTCAGACAGTGAACTTCTGTGCCCTGTATGCTCTGAATGTCCGTCAACATAGGTTCCTGTCCAGATTCCTCTCCCATCTCTCTTTTTGCAGTCTACTCCATCCTTGTCTTTACTTAAAAAGATTATTCGTCTTCCAATGACTCTTAATGTGGTTGTCAACTCTTGACACCCACTTTGAACTGCAGATAAGCCTGTAATCAGGCTTACCTGTAGATTCCCTGTATATCTCCTAAACCTGTACAGTTTAGGAGATATACACTATACTGGCATCTGCCGACGTCATTCGGCACATGAGCAGTGAAGAAACGGCGGAGTTTGCGGCCCCGGAAGGAAAAGGGGCGAAGATGGACGCTTCCTACTGTGGGGACAGTGCAGGCGTCGATGGCAGATACGTGGCACATAATAGGCTAGTATGCGATGCATACTAGCCTATTATGCTTCTACATTGCAGGTGAATAAGAGGAAGTAAACCCATCAGTGTTTACTTCCTCTTTAAAGACTTGGCCCTGGGTAAAGTAGAGAAGAATCTGCTTAGATTGAAAAGACTATATTATGACAACGGCAACAAAGCCCATTTTCTGCTAGAACTCTGCTGGCGCCCTCACCTCCTCATTTTTCACAGTACCTTCTACAAGGGCAGACCTTGTTCACTCAGAGGAGCTGCCGCCACTCACACCACACAGTCAACAACCCCACTGCTCCTTGAACACAGTAGCGCCGTTTTCCTACATCACTTTCCTTACCAAACCTGCATGTAGAACTTGACCGATTCAGAGCTCTTTCAGGATACAAAATAACGCCTCTAAATCTGGGGCGCTCCCTGTTAATATCCCCAAAAATGAAGTCAGACACTTGAACTCCACCTTCCCCTATATGTGGGCGTGCTACGACCCTGAAGTATCTGGGAGTAAACATCACCCCGGCCTTTGCCTCATTATATCAAGAAAACTTCCCCCCTCTATAACAGCAAATCAGGCTAATGTTGCAGCAATGGAAGAAGCATCATGTCTCTTTTCTCATCTTCTGTTAAGATGTCTATACTTCCTAAGCTCCTCTATCTATTCCAAACGCTGCTCATACCAGTCCCCTATGCACAAGTGAAAAAATTGCAAACTTATTACAATATATCTGGAACTACAAACAACATAGGATCCCTCGCTCAGTACTCATGGCTGCACGCTCAGACGGGGGCCTAGCATTTCCCAACCTTAATACTACTAAGCGACTCAACGCCACGCAATCGCCTGTTGGTTTACCCAACGATCCTGTAATAAATGGACGGAGATTAAAAAATTGTGGTTAGCTCCTATACACCCTAACAGTCAACTTTGGAAGGCGAATGTCAAAGTAGCCACTACTCAGATGCTAGGGACAATATCCCGTCTTAGATCACTCTGGCGTTCGTTGTCTCGGCAGCACACCCTTGCCTCAGAACAATCAGTGCTGACCTCTTTTTTTATGTACAACCCCAAGATGCCTACAAACTTCTCTTACTCCATGTCCTCCCCTTGGACATGGAGACATCTATTCTATTTTGGCCACTTGGTGCACCTTAGGTCCCGCAGATTATCATTTACTGAACTTCAAGATAAAGATGGCCTACCTTGCCAGGTATTTTATGGGTATACACAGATCCACCACTATGCCCAATTTATAACCTCTAACTTACAATTTTCAGTTCCATCCCCCTTTGAGTGTATAGTTCTAGAAGGTACAGCTCGCAAGGGCGCAATCTCAGATATCTACAAACTTTTGAATGCCTATTCTATCCAAGCCCAAGGTAAACACTCTTACCTAACCCGATGGGAGAGAGTCCTGGAGAATAAGATTTCCCAGGAGGAGTGCCAAGTAATCTGGTCTCAAGCTGCCAAAAGCTCTATGTGTACTTTATATAAGGAAAATGCATATAAAATCCTCTTTTTCTTGTACATGACCCCAGAGGTACTCCACTCCATCTATCTCTCTAGCTCGGACCCATACTGGCAATGTCTGAGAGATAAGGGCACTCTTCTCCACACATTTTGGAGCTGCTCATTGATTGTCCCTTTCTGGCATTCTGTCCAGCAGCTATTGGGTAGACTTTTTGGGGCTACTATCTTCTTGACACCAAAGTTTTTCCTGTTGGGTCTCCCCGAAAAGGGAAGGCCTAAAGTCCAAAGGAAACTACTTTCCCATGTCCTTACTGCTGTGAGGTGCCTGATTGCTCTTAGTGGGAAAAAGCACTCTCCTCCCTCCCCACAAGCTCTATATGCTGGAATTAAAGATGTAGAACTGATGGAGAGAATGACAGCAAGAATACAAGATAGACTGGATACTTACAATAGCGTTTGAGAGATATGGCACCTCCAGGAGGACCCACCCTGGACCAGTAACCACTCTGCTCTATTCCTTCCCACTTTTTTTTATTTCTTTGTTTTTCTCTCTCCCCCTTTTCTTTCACTCTCTTACCACTCAAGCAATGTTATCTATTCTATTGTTATTTTAGCAATATCCTTCAATATGTTGTACTAATCCATAAACGGGATAAATCTTCCTAGGCATAGAAATGTTTTGCTGTGCTACCACCTCATCTTACTGTTTTAAACTCCTACTTCGAGTAGATTGATACTGTGCACATATTGACGATGTTATTGCAAGTTTGCATATTGAGTTTACTTTCTTCTGTTACTGCTCAATGAAAACTGATAATAAAAAAATTGCTATTTTAAAAAAAGAAATACCTCCAGGTGAAGAGAACTTTCACCAAAGTTCAGATGCTGATGACTGAGAAGTCCACCTTCCAATTATCCACACTTGGCATATGCACAGCAGCGTGGACTAGATTTTGAAGTTCTGTGCAAGTTAAAATTTGGCCAGCCACTCTTTAGGCCAGGCGATATCTGGATCCTCCCTGATGGTTGATGCAAGCCATTGCTGTGGTGTTGTCCAACTGAACCCACATCAGATCACCCTGCAGTTGTGAGGTCCACAATTGAAGAGATGACAGAATCACTCCAAGTTCTGTTATTTTTATTCAGTATTTATGATTGGGAGATCAATTTCCTCTGGTGATCAAGTTTCCTGCACCAAGAGGGAGTCCAAGACTCCTCTATAGCCTGTCAGGCTGACTTGGCTGTGAGAATCTTCCAGGCAAATGGAGAAAAGGACTACCCTGGCTCCAAGATTGGAATTTGCGAGTCATTAGGCCAGGGATAACCTGATTCTGGGTGTCAGACAGATGCAATTGTCTGGGGAATGTGCTTTCTTGGTCCATGCAGTCCAAATATTGAGTTGCAATGGTCTAGAGTGGAATTTGGCATATGAAACATTTTGAAGAAGGTAATCAACAAGCCCAAAACCAACATGCAAATGCAGACGTGTGTTGCCATGGCTATTTTTAGTGATTTGTTTGGTAACAAATATAGAAATGTAAAGTTTTAGCTACTATTTGGAAATTAAATGATTACTTTTGTTCATACAGTGAGATAGGCTTCCTCTGTTTGAACTTGTCAAATGGATATGAAAAGACTGATGTAAGGGATTAGCTCTGTAGCAGGGTGTGCAGGACCCCCTGGATGGGTCACAGCACAGTGAAGTAGGCACGGACAGACAGCAGGATGTTTATGCAAACAAAACAGTGGTTTATTTCCAAGCCTGTGGTTACAAGTGCAGGTATCAAAAACAACAAAAATAAAACAAAACAGCAAATAAACCCTTGCCACTTTGGGTGTCTGACTGCAAAACACAGGAACCTATCTACCTGGTCTGGAACAGCCTACCGCTGCCCAAAAAACTGTGTGACACACAGAGAAACAGAGTCTTTTAGTCATACAGACTTAATCTCACTACTCAGAAGAAGCTGCACCCCAGTTCTACGCAGGAATCTGGTTCTAGGGTGGAGCACCTTGTTGAAGCAACCTGGGAGTTTTATAGAGGCCTGAGTGCTTCATCTGTTACACCTGAGCTTGTTAACCCTCATTGAGCTCAAACAGGCTCACTACACAGCAGAAACTCAAAAGCAATCAGTGTACAGCAAAAACCTGGGAGAAATATATTTCCTATCCTGGAAACAACCCTAAGATATTCCTGGCTTCCTGTCACATACCCCCCCCACCCCCTCTTGTTTCAACCTTAGGGTTGGGACACAGGTTGCCAGGCATGCGTGAACTCGGGACAAAGCATCTGAATTTCTCATTCTAACACCGGGGCGATGTTTCACTGTAAAACTAATTCTTGGAGGGTCAGGAACCACCTCTATTCCCCCTCCTATTGGTCTCTTTGTTCTGTGCCATCCACTTTAATGGAGCATGATCTGCTACCAGTTCAAATTGTCTACCCAAGAGATAGTACCGGAGAGAATCTAAAGCCCATTTTATCGCTAAACATTCTTTCTTAATGGTGGCATGATTTTCTTCATGGGCCTTCAATTTCGGGCTGAGGTAAATGACAGGGTGTGCTTCCCCCTTGAAAACCTGAGACAACACAGCTCCTAACCCAACATTTGATGCATCAGTCTGGACTATAAAGTCAGGCGAGTATAACACTGGCTGACTACATGAGGCCTGCTTTAAGGCCTCAAAAGCTGCTTCTGCTTCGGGGGTCCATTTGATCATTCCCTTTTGTCAAATTGGTCAGGGGAGCAGCCTGTAAGGCAAATTGGGGAATAAAGTGGTGATAATAGCCAGCGATTCCTAAAACTGCTCGAACCTGCTTCATGTTGGTGGGGCATGGCCAACTCTGAATAGCCTCAAGGTTGTTTGCTTTATTAGACCTTGCCCAATGGCATATCCCAGATACTTTGCCCAGTGGTACATTTTTTTGGATTGGCTGTAAACCCGGCTTTCCAGATGGACTCTAACACAGCCTGAAACTTTGATAAGTGTGAGTCCCAATTCTCACTATGGATGACCATGTCATCTAGGTATGCAGCAGCATCGGCTCGTTGAGGCTGAAAAGTCTTATCCATTAACCGTTGAAATGTGGCCGGAGCATTCTGTAACCCAAAAGGCATCCTCCGATACTGGAAAGATCTCTCTGGAGTTACAATTGCCATTTTTTTCCTTGACTGATTCCGAGAGAAGAATTTGCCAATACCCTTTGGTCAGGTTTAACGTCGTCATATACTGGGCTGTCCCTAGGCGATCAATCAGTTTGTCTATGTGGGGCATGCGATAGATGTCAAACCTAGTGATTTTATTCAAGTGGCGAAAGTCATTACAAAACCGCCAACTTCCATCTGGTTTGGGCACTAACACAATAGGACTAGACCAATCACTATTTAGCTCTTCTATAACCCCAGCTCATGCATGTTTTTTACTTCCTGTGACCTGCAAGTGACACACATGCCACCAGACAGCAGTCTCAGCTGGCAGAGCCACCTCTTCGGTCCCTCTGTTGCTACCCTGTGAATCGCTAGCTTGCCCTAACAGGGCAAAGTGCAAAAATAAAATCCCCAAAACCTCTCCCACCAGCATCAAAACAAAGACGCATACAGCAGAGAGGCAGGATAAGGGGAAATGCCCCTAGTAAACCAGAACACACCCCCTCCTGCAGCAAGTGGCAGAAATTAAAAATCTTCTAGGTGCTAGAGCCAAGGCCAGCACTACATGTCCCCAGCACTACTGACCCATGGAGAGGGAAGGGGGCCCACATGCAAACCATTACCAAGCCACTGGCTGGTCTCCTCTGGCCATGACCAGGAGCTGCCTGCATATACAAGAACACAGGTAAGAATACCTGACACCTGGAGGCCCAGCGGTCCCAAAGAAGTGCCCCAACATAGTACCCAAGTGCCCACAACAGTGGGGGGGAGGGAAACAGCCTAGGAACAGCAGCCCCGCCCTAAAGAGGAGGAGAACCCAGCAGGGCTGACAACCTCAGGGAGCACCCGCATCCCCCGCCGTGTCCAAAAGGATGGGGGGGCTCTATTTCTATAAGTTCCCCAACCAAATCCAGGGAAGCTTAGGTAAATGCAAATTGACAATTTGATCACTGAGCACTCTTATTGGGAATTACTTTTGAGACAAACACCAGACTAAAGTTCCAAAAATATAGCAATAAAGCAGGAAAGCTTCTAGCTAATCTAATTAGAGGAAGACGCACTTCGACACATATTGCTGCTCTTAAAGATATTAATAATCTTTTATCGCAACCCAAACAAAAAAGTCAACACTGGAGCAGTTCTACCAACTCTATTCATCACAAAAATGAACACGCTAGAAAGTATTGAGCTTCTAAATTAAGTCAATCTTCCTGAAATATCTCCAGTGGCCTTGTCCAGTCTTTAGCCCATCTCAAAAGAGGAGGTCATCAATGTAATTAAACAGCTTCCGAATGGCAAGACCCAACGGATCTACGGGTGAGGTATTCAAAATATTAGAAACATACATTTCCCAGAAGAGGCTTACAGAAAGGTGTTGCCGAAAAAAGACAAAGACCCTACACAACCAGGCTCTTATCAACCAATATCCCTAATCAGTATCAATATGAAAACTCTCTCAAAACTAGTAGCTGACTGTCTAGCATCCATTCTACCTAATGTTATATCCCCTGCCCAAGCCTGTTTCATGAAAGATCGCACAACCATAACAAATATTCACAAAGTCATTGTGGTAGTGGAATATGGCCCCACCAAAGATATAGCGTTCACATGAGAAAATGTGTCATATAATGTAGAATTGGATTGGCTATTTCAGGTATTGCAAAACATGGGTTTCCACGCACAGTTCATTCACTTCATAACGTCTATGTATAAAAACCTAATAGCCAGTATCTATACCCTGGTCTTTATATCCTCCTCATTCCTCTTATCTAAAAGGGACCCGACATGGGTGTCCACTATGACCACTGCTCTTCAATCTGGTGATGGAACCTTTGTCAGAGACATAGCATACCACAGAGACATCCGAAATTACCAAATTGTGATAAAGGTTTTACATAAA
The DNA here is from genome assembly GCA_018402905.1 of Glandirana rugosa. NCBI lineage: Eukaryota > Metazoa > Chordata > Amphibia > Anura > Ranidae > Glandirana > Glandirana rugosa. Next base: position 1,175,757 of record BLSH010197533.1, read on the forward strand.
TAAAAGCAGACCATTGTAAGCACCCCTGTCATCGTTAAATGGTTTGTCCTTAACATTTAACTGCCACTTTGCTGGACAGCTTGGTTTGTTAAAGGAAATTGAAAAATAACAGACTTACTGTCTGGATCACTAGGTTAAAATAAAGAAAAAAAAAGCCTAATAAGAGAAACTAACGCAGCCACTACATCTAAGAATTTATAGGCTTCAAAACAATAAATAAATTTTTTTGGGTTAAAACTACTTTAACCACTTCCGGACCACCCACCGTCATTATATGCCGGTACTTTGCCATTGAATGCCTTTGTTATGGTAGCAGGTAGCTATAGGTGCCCCCCCCAACCACTTTTCCGTTGTCTCCACCACTTACTGGTCCCGCCGGTAGCAGCGGAGACAATTGGGTCCTGTTCTGTCAATGCCTGTGAGCCGAGTAGAAGATGCTGCCCACTCAGCTCCATAGCATTGAAGGGCGGAAGCAATGTCAAATGTCACTTCCGCCTATAGCTCTTAACCACTTCCTTACCGGCGTATAGTAATAATATGCCGGCAAGGAGTACCCGAGTACCTGTCACCAACCCATCAGAGTACCGAGTACCTGTCACCAACCCATCAGAATACCTGAGTACCTGTCACCAGCCCATCAGAGTATCCAAGTACTTGTCACCAGCCCATCAGAGTACTCAAGTACTTTTCACCAGCCCATCTGAGTGCCCGAGTATCTGCCACCAGCCCATCAGAGTACCCGAGTACCTGTTACCAACCCATCAGAGTACCCGAGTACCTGTCACCAGCCCATCAGAGTACTCGAGTACCTGTCACCAGTCCATCAGAGTATCTGTCACTAGCCCATCTGAGTACTCGAGTACCTGTCACCAGCCCATCTGAGTACCCTAGTACTTCTCACTAGCACATCTGAGTACCCGAACACCTGTCACCAGACCCTCAGAGTACCCGAGTACCTGTCATCAACCCATCAGATTACCCGAGTACCTGACACCAACCCTTCTGAGTACACAAGTACCTGTCACCAACCCTTCTGAGTACACAAGTACCTGTCACCAACCCATCAGAGTACCCGAGTACCTGTCACCAGCCCATCAGAGTACACAAGTACCTGTCACCAACCCATCAGATTACCCAAGTACCTGTCACCAACCCTTCTGAGTACCCGAGTACCTGTCACCAGCCCATCAGAGTACCTGAGCACCTGTAACCAACCCATCAGAGTACCCAAGTACCTGTCACCAACACTTCTGAGTACCCAAGTACCTGTCACCAACACTTCTGAATACACGAGTACCTGTCACCAGCCCATCAGTGTACCCGAGTACCTGTCACCAGCCCATCAGAGTACCCGAGTACCTGTCACTAGCCCATCTGAGTACCCTAGTACCTGTCACTAGCCCATCAGAGTACCCGAGTACCTGTCACCAGACCATCTGAGCACCCGAGTATCTGTCACCAGCCCATCAGAGTACCCGAGAACTTTTTACCAGCCCATCAGAGTACCCAAGTAACTTTTACCAGTCCATCAGAGTACCCAAGTACCTATCTGCAGCCCATAAGAGTAGCCGAGTACCTATCTGCAGCCCATACCTCATAAAATATACATTGGGGTGTTTGCTTTCCAAAATGGGGTAATTTTGTGAGTAATTCCACTGTCCTGGTGCTCCAGACCCCGCCCCAGGGTGTGACATCATATGGGGTGGGGCCTGCCGGGTGATGTCAGCAGGTGGCCCCGTCCCATGCCAATATAAGGCACAGCACACAGCAGAGAGGGTATTCGTGAAGGAGATCGCATCTTGTCAACATGGGGAGAAGAAGAAGAAGAGAGAGGGAAGAGGAAAGCGGAGAAGACCAGCAAAAGAGCAGAAGACACCGCAGAGAAGGAGAAGAAAGAAGACCCTTCAGAAGATGGAAGACCCCGCAAAAGAGCCGAAGAAACAAGACACCGGAGAGGGGAGAAGACCGCCGGAGCTGATTTAAGAAAATATTTCAAAAACCTGTGTAGTGTGTTTTTTTTGTATATTTTTTTTCCAGGTAAATGGGTAGGGGTACGATGTACCCCATACACATTTACATAGGGTGGGGGCCGGCATCTGGGGGCCCCCTTGTTAAAGATGCCAGATAAAAGATGCCAGATAAAGATTCCAGATGCCTTTAAGTCCCCGCCCGCAGACCCCGACAACCAACGGCCAGGGTTGTCGGGAAGAGGCCCTTGTCCTCATCAACATGGGGACAAGGTGCTTTGGGGGCGCAGAGCCCCCGCTGCCCCGAAGCACCCCTACTCCCCATGTTGAGGACACGCGGCCTGGTTATTGTCCAGGATGGGGGGGGGCGCTCGCTCGTCCCCACCCCCTTTCTTGACCTGCCAGGCTGCGTGCTCAGATAAGGGTCTGGTATGGATTCTGGGTGGGACCCCACGCTGTTTTTTTCGGCGTGGAGGTTCCCCTCAAAACCCATACCAGACCAAAGGGCCTGGTATGCCCCTGGAGGGGGACCCCATGCCAGTTTCTTTTTAAATTTGGTGTGGAGTTCCCCTTCATGATCCCCAGAGCACAAGTCGCATGCCAAAGTCGGATCAGTGTCTTCAATGCCTTTCAATGGGCTGAAGTAGGATCAAAGTCGGACAAAAGTAGTACAGGAACCTTTTTCAAAGTCGGTCCGACTTTGAAAACACAAGTCGGACCAGTTAAGACGGCTCTCATAGGGAATCATTGTTTTTGTGACGTAATGCGACTTGTGCTCCTCACGTCGGTCCGAGAATTGGACTAGTGTGAACCCAGCCTAACAAATGAGATAGGCCATCAGTACATTAGGCGTGATCAATTTTCAATAATTGGCACCATAGCTTGTAGACTCTATAAGTTTCACACAGACCAAATAATATACACTTATTTGGGTTATTTCTACCAAAGATAGGTAGCAGTATAGGTTCTGGCCCAAATTTATGAACAAAAATTACTCATCTGCAAAATTTTATCATAGAAACTAAAAAAAAAAGAGTTTTTTTTTTACAAAAATTTCGCTTTTTTCACTTATATCGCAAAAAAGAAAAAACCCATAGGTGATTAAATACCAACAAAAGAAAGCTCTACTTGTGTGAAAAAAATGATAAAAATTTTGTTTGGGTACAGTTTTGCATGACTGAGTAATTGTCATTCAAAGTGTGAGAGCGCTGAAAGCTGAAAATTTGTCTGGGAAGGAAGGGGGTGTAAGTGTCCTGTATTGCAGTGGTTAAAGGAGAAAAGATATATATATATTTTATTTTCAAATGACATTTAATTTTTTTTTTTTATTGCATTTAACTGTAAATATGAGATCTGAGTTCTTTCTGACCCCAGATCTCATATTTAAGATGTCCTGGCATGCTTTTTTCTATTACCAGGAATGCTTACATTCTTTTACTTTAAAGGACAGTGTAAAAATAAAAAATAAAATGTAAAATAAATAGGCAAAAAAAATGTTTAAAGCGATCCACCCCGCTGAGCTTGCGTGCAGACGCGAACGCATACGTAAGTCGCGCCGCATACGAAAACAGTGTTCAAACCAGACATGAGAGGTATCGCCGAGATTGTTAGAGCGAGAGCAATAATTTTAGCACTAGAACTTCTCTGTAACTCAAAACTGGTAACCTGTAGAAATTTTTAAACTGAGATTTTTAAGTCC
>BLSH010197533.1:1234246-1248264 GCA_018402905.1 Glandirana rugosa
AAACTTCCAAAGGCTGTAATTCAGCTTTAGCTTCCCTTTGTTTTGGAGAAATTGCAGGTATGAAATATCAACAAACACAGGGCATCGACCAACCTTCAAAAGAGCCTCATCGAAGCACCACCAAAGCCTCATCAAAGCGCCACCGAAGCCTCAAAAACACATCATAAAAGCTTGTTGAAGCAGTAGGGGCTTTAATGTGCATTGAAGCCAAAGCAAGTGTAAACGAGCCCTAAGAGAGGTGAAATATACCTTCCTTCAGGGCCGCATTCTGTGTTCCAGATGTGTTTCTGCATGTGTGCGTTTTTGAGGTGTTCTGGTGTGCTTTTTCTCTACTTTTTTTTCTTCATCTCAGTTGAGGATATGTGCATTCTTGGTGTGTTTTACCGCATTCCATACATAAAAAATCGCAACATGTTCTACTTTTTGCACTGGAACTAGGGCCATTGTAATCCGTGTTAAATACTGTCCATGTGTTTCTGATGCAGAATAAAAATGCATTGCACTGCATCTGGTGTGAACTAGCCCTCAGCAATGTCCATCCTCGCCATGTCAGAATGATTACATTCCCTTAAGAATAGCTGAACAAACCGAATCTGATACTTAGACAAATAGGGTTTCTGGCTCTTGGACCACAAGGTCTGAACTTTGGAGGGAAGAGTCAAGAGTTTGTCTTGTGGAAGAAAACTCCTGGACTAAGCTGATTATAGGAGGAGACAAAGAGTGTAAGGGATGAGTCCATTCCAACACTGAACTCAGGATTCAGGAGTAAATCGAACCTCTGCAGAGTCTGAACATATCGATGGACGTTGGCAGAAAAGGCAGGCAAAGCATGTGCCTTGGCCTTGCCAAGGCCATGTCTAAATAGCCCACTATGGATATGCCCTGTGAACAAAGCCAAGAATGTACAGTGGCTAGAACCCTGGTGAAGACCTGAGGTTTAGTGGACAGACTGAAGTAGAGTTCAACAAACTGGTAGAGATGCATGCCCATGGCAAAACGCAGGCAGCATTGTTGTGCTGGGAAGATGAGGATATGCAAGTAGGCATCCTTGATGTCCACACAGACCAGAACATCCTCTAGATGGAGGAACGCAATGATTGCCTGGAAGATATAATACATAATACAGAATGTTTGCACTTGATTGAAGACATTGAGTTCCTGCAGATCCAGAATGAGGCAAATGCTGCCCTTTTGCTTCAGAGACAGTGAACAAATTCAAGTAGGAACTTTCAAATCCTACTTCTTCCGGGACCATGGTTACATCCCCCTGAGAATGGAGTTGTGTCAAAGCAGCATGGAGGTCTGCTAGTTATTGTGAGGATATTAGCAAGTTTGACAACATGAAGTGGGGTGGAGGTAGAGTTTGAATGTCTAGCTTGTAGCCCCAGCACACAACATTCTTCACCCATGCATGCAAGATAGGTCAATCTGCTACATGGTCCCCTACACTATACTCATTCCCTAATGTGCAATACCAGCTTGTCAACTGAAAACTTGGTTCCAGATGGCTGCACTCCACAAAGTTTCAGTTTATTGAGAAGTCATAATAAATGGACATATGTACAGGCAGAAAAGGTGCTGGGGGTGCAAATCTTCCTTGCACCCCTGCATCTTTTTCTGCCTGTATATGTGTCTGTTTATATGACTTCACAATAAACTGGAACTTTGTGGAGTGCAGCCATATGGAGTTTTTACATACCTTAGCATAAAACTGAAGCATGATGGGAATGGTAGGGGTCACATCTGGTTAACCAACAGCATTATTTTCTGGTGGCCAATCTCCTGTAGGAGTTATTAGATGCAGACTCTCTGCTAAATACACTTTTTAACATGAACCTGTACTCCATTTTTAGCTTTAGTAAAAATTCTGACCAAGAGAAAATTAGCCAGAAAAACTTCAACTGTGTCCCTCTCTAATATAAATATATATACAGCATATACACAGACACACATGCACAAGAATGTTCTTTGGTCCAGCATACTGAAGGTGTTAGCAATGGAATGTCTTAAAGAACACAGCACATGGGTTTAGAATGATGCCCAACTGAGTATTTCCCAGCATGAGATAAACACTACACACTCAGACTTTCCCTGGGATCTGCTTCTAATAGGTGTCTTCCCAGACAACAGCAGCCTAAGAAAGGAAGTGGAATTTGAATGTGGTTATAATTACAAAAAAAAGGTTTATACTCTTCTGTTGTGGCTTGAGGAAAATTCTTTGGAAATGTTCATATCCTTCCTATGTTTAATTACAGCCATGTTTAGTAAATAGGAGCTGCGCTTCCTTAAATGCTATCACTTTTTCTATATCTGTAATCATAAAAATAGATAATTTTATTAAAAAGGAGGTAATTCTGATATGATTTCAAACAAAACCCTGTGGGGATACCCTTTTGAGAATTTCCCCGTCAATAACATCTCCTGCTAATATGCAATAATATCATATAAAACAAAGTCAGCATGCCCGTGTGACCGAATATTTATATTTCTACTGCAGCAAATCAATGTCAAATTCATTAAAATGTATTTTCATGGTGAATACATATGGGCATCACATTGCACATAATTTCCTCTCTCAAGAGGGTAATCAGTCAGTTCTTGCAGACCGTGAACAATAGCATGAGTAATGTGAGAAAGCTGCCACTCTGTAAATAGAAATATTTATTTGCCTTTTAAAGCCAAGACAGATTTGATGATTGGTTTAGAATAATTTTCAAATCGGAGTGTGTAAACAGACTGAACCATATGCGGAATAGGGTTTGTTACTTCTAGCCTGAGGGCAATACAAGATAGTAATCTGAGGTGCAGAAGTATATGTTTACAATAAAGTGATATCAGCTAATCTGATATAAAGATGCTTTACAAAGTGAGTATATTGACTATATGTAGCAATGAAGGCTCTACTTTTTATCTTCTTTTTCAGCCTTCTGCTGCCCATATTAGCAATTATTCACTTACATGTACTGCAAGGGGACAATGCAAGGAAATATTTATATCTATGAACTTCCACTTCCGCCACAGCAGTCCCAGCATCACTAGACCAGTGTAAGTCAGTAACAGTGTTACTGATCGCTGTCACACTAGTCCCCAGTGTCACCAAAATAATGCAAGTCAGCAAGTGTTCCTGATCATTACCACACCAATGCAGTGTTGCTTCTGCCTGCTACCTGTAATAACCATGGTCTTTTTATTGATCAATTTTCTGCCTGTTGTCTGGACCAATTATTTGTCTATTTGTTGACCATGTCTCTGCCTGCGCCTGAACTGACCCATCTATACATTCAACTATGTTCCTGCGAGACACCAGTCCTGGCTATCTCCTGTTGACAACTGCACTCCCAGAACCACAGGAACTCTTTTGTTCTTCCTTTCTTTAGCCTCTTATACTTCCTGGTGAGTGAACATGGCAATCCTAGGGGCAGCCATGAACCAGTAAGCTAGGCTTACTTGGCTTATAGGACTTGGCACAGCTATAGGTGACGCAACACTAAGCTATATTCCATGACCACTCATATAGAGGCGACCATTAGAGTACATTGATTTTGATACAATTGGTTGATCTGTGTGATACACAAGAAACAATGTTCAGTATATAATCTGTTGGAAAAGTGAAAAAGACTAACACGTGTGGGATCACCATACTCGGAAGTAGTAGTAGAATGTGTACTTGAATGTGACAACTTTGTGTAAAAAAGTAAATTTTTTTTTCTGTCTGCATTTTCCAAAAACCTATGGCAAGACAATGAAGTCTTCAAAAGACTCACCATGCCTCTTAAAAATACCGTGGGGAGTTTGTTTTCCAAAATATGGTAATTTTGTGGGTGTTATCACTGTCCTGGTGCTCCAGGGTCTCCAAAAATGTGATAGGTAGTTAGGAAATTAGATTAATTTATGCCCCTGAAACACCTGAAGATGCTCCTTGGATTTCAGCCCCTCTATGCGGCTAAGCTGGGAAAAAGACTTCTAGGAATGGGCAGAACACTCCTCGGTTCAGTTTGCACCAGAACATACGAACAGGCAAAAAAGCAGTGTGAACATTCGAACAACGTTAAAGTCTATAGTACCTGAACATGAAAAATTAAAAGTGCTTATTTTAAAGGCTTATATGCAAGTTATTGCCATAAAAAGTGTATGGAGACCTGGGTCCTGCCCTAGTGGACAGGTATCAATGCAAAAAAAAAGTTTTAAAATCAATATTTTTTTCAGGAGCAGTGATTTTAATAATGCTTAAAGTGAAACAATAAAAATTAAATATTCCTTTAACCACTTGCCAACCGCAGGTTGACGGCGACAAGGTGGTTTGATATCGCAAACCGGCGTCATATGATGGCGGCTGCGAGATCGTGCACTGTGAGTGCGTGCGCGCCGCCGGAGGCACGCTTGCGCGCTCACTGTGTCCGGGGGGGCCAGGGAACAGGTGCGGCAGACTCGATCTCCGCCGGCTACCCGCGATGCCCCCCCGGAGTGAGAGAACGGAGGTCCATGCATGTAAACACGGATCTCCATTCTGTGAGAGGGGGGGATTGCTGTGATCAGAGCCTTCCTCTATATGGAAGCTGTGATCACTCCCCTTTCCCTGCTAGGGCAGCCCACACACAGTTAGAACACGTCCAGGGAACACAGTTAACCCTTAGAGCGCCCCCCCAGGTTAACCCCTTCCCTGCCAATGGCATTTACACAGTAATCAGTGCATTTTTATAGCACTGATCGCTGTATAGATGCCAATGGTCCCAAAAAAGTGTCAAAATGGTCCGACATGTCCGCCCCAATATCGCAGTACCGCTAAAAATCGCAGATCGCCGCCATTACTAGTAAATAAAAAATAAAAACCCCAAAAATGAATTCTCATCATCCGTAAACGCGGCAACTTTTGCACAAACCAATCAATAAACGCCGATTGCGATTTTTTATCACAAATATGAGGAAGAATATAAAATCGGCCAAAACCGTTGAAAAAAATGTTTTTTTATATATTTTTTTGCATTTGTATTTTTGCAAAAAGTAAGAAATGTGGGGTTTTTTTGCAAAATTGTCACTCTTCTTTTGTTTATAGCGGTGATCAGAAATGACGCAGAGGTGATCAAATACCACCAAAAGAAAAATTTGTGGGAAAAAAAGGACACAAATTTTGTTTGGGTACAACGTCGCACGACCGCACAATTATCAGTTAAAGCGACGCAGTGCCGAATCACAAAAGTCCCTTAGTCTGCCTGTAAAAGGGCACATCTCTGTGATGTTTAGAACAGTGCCAGACCAAAATGACATTTGTGAAGGAAAAATTGTAATTTATTATCGCGGCTGTAATGTTGTAATGTGTTGCCGGCTCCCGGCTATACTCGGGTATAAGCCAAGTTTTTCAGCACATTTTTTGTGCTGAAAAAGACCCCCCTCGGCTTATACCCCAGTCAGTGTCTGTGAGTGATCAGTAGTTTCACATTAAACAGAGCCGTGCTGCTTCTAAGAGCCGTTCTGTGCTTGTAAGTGTGACTAATCACATTGGAATGTAGAGAATGCTGAGAGAGGTGTCAGATTTTCAGCTTGATGTTGGCAGGTGGGCGGGACAAGCTGATGTTAGCTGTTCAGTCCCGCCCACCTCCTGATCTCAGTGAAGCTGCAGCTCTCTCTCAGCATTCTCTACATTCCAATGTGTTTAGTCACAGTTACAAGCACAGAACGGCTCTTAGAAGCAGCACAGCTCTGTTTAATGTGAAACTACCTTACTAATCCCTTATGTGTTCTGGCCACTGTCTCTGTGTCCTGGCTAAAATCCCTGTGTCCTGACTAATATCCCTGTGTCCTGGCTACAATCCCTGTGTTCTGGCTACAATCCCTGTGTTCTGGCTACAATCCCTGTGTTCTGGCTACAGTCTCTGTGTCCTGGCTACAATCCCTGTGTCCTGGCTCATGTCCCTGTGTCCTGGCTAATATCCCTGTGTCCTGGCTAATATCCCTGTGTCCTGGCTACAATCCCTGTGTCCTGGCTACAATCCCTGTGTTCTGGCTACAGTCTGTGTGTCCTGGCTACAATCCCTGTGTCCTGGCTACAATCCCTGTGTCCTGGCTAATATCCCTGTGTCCTGGCTAATATCCCTGTGTCCTGGCTAAAATCCCTGTGTCCTGGCTACAATCCCTGTGTCCTGGCTAATATCCTTGTGTCCTGGCTAATATCCCTGTGTTCTGGCTCCCTGTCCCTGTGTTCTGGCTCCCTGTCCCTGTGTTCTGGCTGCTGCATTTCCCACCCTAGGCTTATACGTGGGTCAATACGTTTTCCCATATTTTTTAGGCAAAAGTAGGGGGTCGGCTTATACATGGGTCGACTTATACACGAGTATATACGGTACAGAAAAATAGATCACTGAAAAAAATTAGCGTAAGGTCCCCCCCCCCAGTCCAAACCAGGCCCTTAGGGTTTGGTTTGGATTTTAAGGAGAACCCCGTGCCAAAATTAAAAAAACATTGACATGGGGTCCCCCTAAAATCCAAACCAGACCAGACCCTTATCGAGCATGCAACCTGGCCGGCCAGGATAGGGGGGGGACAAGTGAGTGCCCCCCCTCCTGAACTGTACCAGGCTACATGCCCTCAACATGGGGCTCTGCGCCCCCCACCCCAAAGCACCTTTCGGGACAAAAGCCTATTCCCCAAAACCCTGGCCTGTGGTTGTGGGGGGTCTGCGGGTAGGGGGCTTATCAGAATCTGGAAGCCCCCTTTAATAAGGGGGCCCCCAGATCTCAGCCCACCCAATGTGAATTAGAATCGGGTACATCGTACCCCTACTACTAAACCAAAAAGTGTCAAAAAAGAAAAAAACACGAGACAATTAGGGACAAGTCCTTTATTAAAACAGAAAAAAAATAAATAAGTGTCCCCCGTTGTAATCTATCGTCAATCACGGTGCACCACGGACCCAAAAAAAAAAAAGCCGCAACAGCTCCTCCATGGGAGGACTCCAGCCGCTTGAGCTCCGTTTGTTTTGACGGTTTATTTATATGGCAGGGCGGGGCCACTCGGTGACGTATGTGCATGACCCGCCCCTCTGACATCACATGACATCAGAAGGGGCGAGGTCACTCGCTTACATTGCCGGGTGGCCCTGCCCTGCCATCTGCCCACAATGCATTATGTGGCACTCTGCGGCGGCGAAGCCGCTGCAAACACCCCATAATGTTCTAAATTTGACGAACAGGTGAACGCCTGATGTTTGAGCCGAACGTAACCGCTGACCCATCCCTATTTTCTTCATACTTTTTTCAGCATAGTGCAGTCCTGGATCTGCGAGACTTGAACCTTGATATCCGAGTTTCTATGGTATTATACTAGGTCCCTCTGATCTCTCCTTTTTAATGAAACTTTCTCCTTCTTACCATTTTAACCACTTCTCAACCGAGCCTGTTTTTTGGGTTTGTTGTTTACAAGTTAAAAACAAGTTTTTTTGCTGTAAAATTACTTATTTTTTTTCTAACACCCTAGAGAATAAAATGGCGGTCATTGCAAAACTTTATGTCACACCATATTTTCGCAGCGGTCTTCCAAACGTGCTTTTTTTTAAATAAATTCATTTTTTTTAGTTAAAAAATAAGAAAACAGTAAAGTTAGGCCATTTTTTTTTCATATTGTGAAAGATAATGTTACGCCGAGTAAAATGATACCCAACATGTCATGCTTCAAAATTGCGTCCGCTCGCGGAATGGCGACAAACTTTGCAACTTAAAAATCTCCATTAGCGATGTTTAAAAAATTCTACAGGTTAGCAGTCTTGCGTTACAGAGGAGGTCTAGTGCTAGAATTATTGCTCTTGCTCTAACGATCGCGGCTATACCTCACATGTGTGGTTTGAACACAGTTTTCACATGTGGGCACGGGACTTACGTATGCGTTCGCTTCTGCACACAAGCTCGGCGGGACGGAGCGCTTTAAATTATTATTATTTTTTTTAATTATTTATTTTGCTTTTGACTTTTTATTTTTAAACTGTTCTTTTAAAAAAAAAATTGATCACTTTTATTCCTATTACAAGAAATGTAAACATTCCTTGTAATAGAAAAAAGCATGACAGGACCTCTTAAATATGAGATCTGGGGTCAAAAAGACCTCAGATCTCATATTTACAGTAAAATGCAAAAAAAAAAAAAAAAAAATTATTTGAAAAAAATGACAGCCCAAAAAAAATGGACCCTTTAAGACCGTTGGGCGGAAGCGACGTGTTACGTAATTTCCACCCTGCCGTACTATGGAGCCGACTGAGCGGACACTGGGGGGGACGTATTCGATCATCTCCGCCGCTGCCAGCGGGTCCGGTAAGCGGCGGAGATGGCGGGCAAGCGGCAGGAGGGGGGGCATCTCTCCCGCCCCTGATAAAAGTGATCTCACGGCGAATCAGCCACTAAGACCACTTTTATCTTTTTCAGAACCGCTGCCTGAAAAAAATGATATCTGAATGGTGCCTGCAGCTGCAAGCACCATTCAGATATCACCACTCAAACCCAAGGACGTCAATGTACGTCCTTGGTGGTTAAGTGGTTAAGTAATGATCTTCAATTGTTGTCACTTTATGGGCTTAATTTGCTGGGTCTAAGGGGGTGCAGGATTTGGTGCGGCTGTGCATATTAGCTGGTGAGCCTATATCCTCGGCTTATTCAATTAAAGTGGATGTAACCCGATTCATGAAATTTGAGCTGGGCATATCTATCTGTAGAGTTTTCTTATCTCTGTTCAAAGCATTTTGTCTCATAGCTCTGTCCTGCTACGTTCCTGTGTTATCAGCAATCAACTTTTGACAAGCTCTCCGAGACCCAGAGATGGAAGTGTGTGTCAGAGGATAGATTAGCATACTGCTTATCGTCTAACAGCAGAGATCTGCATGTGTGGGGAGTGCCTTTCCTCCAATCAGCTGTCTCACAGTGTCCAGCAATAACGCCAAAAGAAAAGAACAGTGGTGGGAGTCTAGCTAGTATTAGTGTAGGGCTTACCCTGATAATCAGGGGGGGTACTGGCAACAAATTTACACCAAAATTAGAAAACAATAAACACAGCTGTACCATCCAAAAAGTCCACTACATTGGACCCTCCACCCAACCACCCACTGCTCCCCTCAAACTCCCACCCAAAGCCCCCACTAATCTATTGCCCGATGGCCCCTCACTACCCTCTAGCCAGCCACCCTGTACAGGTGGCAGAGGTGGTATCCCAGGGAGCTTAGATTTACGCTCACTATAAGCCTCCCTACTACAATAATACCACACCACTGGCCTGCGGGTTGACAAAGGGCGGCACTCACCACTGGTTCAGGTCCCCATCTTAAAACCACAGTGGGTATCCAGTAGTTACCTAACAATGAAACATTTTAAATGGAAATGGAACATCATTTCCTTAGAAGCATATATAGATGCAAAGATGGTGCCACACGGTTTAAGGGAAGGCATCATCCCTGCAGAGCACCTCCATAACGCTAGGTTTCTTGAACTATGGACAGAGGAGTCGGTAAAACATGGGTTGCACCTTAAAGAGCTGATTATTGCAGAGGAGAAAGTGCAGTTGAATGATTTAGAAGTACAGCTGCAGGGGAGTATTCAATATCAGGAATTGGAAGAATTCAGCAAATTCAATGATAGACTCAAAAAAGAGGTGGATGAGTTTCAGAAGGAACAAAAAGTTGGTAAGCAGAAAAAAAAGAGATTTATGGATTTTGAGATAGGAAATATTCTGGACCTGGAAAAAAAGAGTGGGAGGAGCAGATCCTGCGGTAGATTTACCAAACAAGGGAATCGTAATAGTAGCCAAAAGGGACAAAGGCAGTGACTTTTTTTAGAGTAATCTCCAGAGAGGAGGGAAGAAAACTACCCCAAGGGAAAGGTCGTAGGAAAAGGAAAAGGAGGAGGAACAGGAAAAGGTACAGGACCACAAGTCCAAGAACTGAATCCATCTCAGAGGGGGGAATCTACCTCACAAGAGAACCGAGTGGCGACAAGGAGAACACAGACACAAAAAAAACAGACATGAATATAATAAATCTTACAGAAAATACATAAAAAGCTCACCACATCTTGGTACTGAGCAGGGGCTTGGGTTTCTCACCATGCAACAAAGGTAATGCTTTAGATATCTACAAAGATATCTGCCTATTTCTGAGGCAAGTAAATTTTAAATTAATGTATTTTGGCCAGCATAAAGATAAATTGGTGAATGAGTTACAGCCCCTGCTCGATATGGATGATGATGAACATATTAACTTTATGGAGGGGAATATGTGAATTGAATCAGACATCTTAGACCTTAGATCTCAAGCCCAGTTCAGGACTTGATAATAAATCTCAACGATTCCCAAGTTTTGCTAACAACAAACATCTACAAATATTCCTAGAAGCAGTCGCCTACAATATAAGAAGGATAAACTGGGATAAGATGCAACCAGACAGAGACAACTTGACACTGGGGGAAAGGGTGGCGTTAGAGGAACTAAGTAAACTACCCAATTGCATTATAAAGCCTAGTGACAAGGGGGGCAATGTAGAACTCTGGCAGGAAGATAAATACCTATGAGAGGCTACACAACAACCCATTCCCAGCTTTGGTTAAAGAGATCAACTATCATCTCAAAAATGCTTACCAGGTTGGACTTCTAACACGGAAGGAATTCCGCTTTTTGTTTGTTGAGGACTACAATATCCCCACTTTCTACATAACCTTCAAGGTCCATAAAAATCTAGAAAGACCGCTGGGACGCCAGATAGTTTCAGGTGTGGGGGGGCCCCTTGGAGAGAGTCGGGAATATGTAGACATAAGAATCAAACATTTGACTAGAGAACTACCCTCTTTCATTATGGACTCCTCAGATATACTCAGGACACTGATGGACCTAGTGGTACCCAAAGACTGTATACTAGCAGGTATAGATGTGGAGTCGCTGTATTCCTCTATCCCACATGAGGTGGGGATACAGGCGGTATCCCATTGGCTTGATATTAGACACCCCCTGGCAGGACCACATAATGAGTTCTTGATAGAGCCCCTGGGGATAATTTTTAATAATAACTTTTTTGTGTTTGATCACAAATATTATCGCCAGAAAAGGGTAGTTGCCATGGGAGCCGTCTGTGCCCCCTCCTATGCCTGCCTCCATTAGGGATGGTGGGAGAGGGAAGAGGCGTACAGTCATCCAGCATATAAAGAGCATGTTGTCTTATGGTAAGATATATTGATGATGTGCTGGTGGTGTGGAGAGGGTCGCTGGAACAATTTCAGAAGTTCAACAAGAGTTTAACTCAAACACTAGAAACATCCTCCTTATGTATAAAGTAGATCGGAGTCAGATTAAATTCCTGGATTTGCTTATCCAAAGGGAAGGTGTAAGGATTGTAACCACCACTTTCAGAAAGCCCACTGCTGGTAATACCCTTCTCCACGCCACCAGCCATCATCCATGGCCTCTAATTAGGGGCATGCCCACTGGACAATTTGTTAGAATCCGTAGGAATTGTTCCAAAATAGACGACTTTCACAAAGTAAAGACCTCAGTCAGAGGTTCCGCCAGAGAGGATACAATAATTCTGTGATTAGACAGGCAAAGTCTAAAGCATTAAATAAAAGAGGGAAACAACCCTTGGACTGGATGGGCAGAATAGGAATCAGTCAAAAAAAAAAGGGATTTTATTATAACTTACCGTAAAATCCTTGTCTCTGAGTTCACTGACAGATGCAGCTCTTCTTAAATGACACGTGGGGTTTTATGCTCGTCCTATCAGGAGTGACTAGGCAAAACAGATGCAAAAGCATCAGGGATAGGCTGGCCCCTCCCATGGGGGCCGTCCTCACCTGAGCCTATAAAACCCCCTGCTGGCCAATAGCATTTAGTTTGTCACAAGCAGTGCAACCAAAAAAACCTGAGGGGTGGGAGCTGCGTCTGTCAGTGAACTCAGAGAAAAGGATTTTACGGTAAGTTATAATAAAATCCCTTTTTCTCTTACGTTCACTGACAGACGCAGCTCTTCTTAAATGACACGTGGGGACGTCCCAAAGCAGTGCCAAAAAAACTAGAGGGGTGGGCAAACAACAACTGTACCCAACAGAACCGTCTTAGGGAGCGCCAGATGCACTCACACGGCTGCTTGCAAAACTTTGCGGCCAAAATCAGCATCCGCAGATGCTGACACATCAACTTTGTAAAATTTAGTAAACGTGTGCACTGAGGCCCAAGTGGCCGCTTTGCACACTTGAGACACCGAAGCCTGGTGCCTGAACGCCCAGGAGGTGCTAACCGACCTGGTGGAATGAGCCGTGACCGGAAAAGGGGGAACCTTGCCCCGAAGCTCATACGCATGGGTCACGGTCTGTCTAATCCAACGGGAAATGGTAGCCGGCAAGGCTGCTGAACCCTGTTTTGAGCCCTCGGATAACACAAACAACGAGTCAGACTTCCGAAAGGAAGCTGTAGCACTCAAATAAACCCGCAGGGCCCTCACCACATCCAAAGAGTGTAACTCAAATTCCTTAGGATGTTTTGGGTGAGGACATAATGAAGGAAGGATAATATCCTCATTCAAATGAAAAGAAGAGACCACCTTCGGAAGGAAAGAAGGCGGAAGTCGCAACACCGCCTTGTCATTATGCAGAATCAAGTACAGGGACTTGCAGGACAAGGCAGCCAATTCTGACACCCGCCGCGCGGATGTGACAGCCACTAAGAAAGCAACCTTCTGCGACAAAAGAATGTCCCTAATCTTCTCATACGGTGGTTTCTGTAAAACAGAGAGCACCAGATTCAAATCCCACGGTGCCAGAGGCGGCCGAAACTGGGGAGCCACATGACGTACACCCTGCACAAATGTGTGGATCAGCGAATGGGAAGCCAAAGGTCTCTGAAAAAGGACCGCTAAAGCCGAAATCTGGCCCTTGAGCGTACTCAATGCCAGGCTCTTGTCCAGTCCCTGTTGCAGAAAAGTCAGCACCCTGGACACCAAATAAGAGCGAGGGTTCCAACCCCCCGCTTCGCACCATGCAATATAGGCTTTCCAGGTGCTGTGATAAATTTTGCGCGAAGTGCACTTACGTGCCTTAAGCATAGTAGGGATTACAGAGTCAGCGACTACCCGATCCCTCAATACCTGGGCCTCAACAGCCAAGCCGTCAAAGCCAGCGAGGTTAAAGCAGGATGCAAGATGGGACCTTGGGATAGCTGGTCTTCGCGAAGCGGAAGCCACCAAGGGGTGTCCGCCACCATCCGAACCAGATCGGCGTACCAAGTGCGCTGAGGCCAATCGGGAGCGACCAGGATCATCGGAATACCCTCCGCAGCTATCCTGCGCAGAACCCGAGGCAACAGCTTCAGGGGAGGGAAGAGGTATAGTAACCGGTCCCGACCCCAAGGAGCCACCAGCGCATCCGTGGCAACCGCCAACGGATCTCTTGTTCTGCACACGAAGGTCTCGACCTTTTGATTGAACCTGGACGCCATGAGGTCCACCTCCGGTGTGCCCCACTTGCAGCAAATCTGGCGAAACACCTCTGGATGCAGGGACCATTCCCCCTGGTCCAGTGTCTGGCGACTGAGAAAGTCCGCCTGCCAGTTCTCCACTCCCAGAATGTAAATTGCGGAGAGCGCCGGGACATGTTGTTCCGCCCAGCGGAGAATCAGAGCAGCCTCTGCGGCTGCCGCGGAACTTCTTGTCCCTCCTTGATGGTTCACATAAGCCACGGCTGTGGCATTGTCCGATTGAACCCGGACGGGGAGGCCATGCAGCCTTGTCGACCAACGGGACAAGCAAAGCTTGATCGCTCTCAGTTCCAACACATTTATCGGAAGTCGAGCTTCCTGAGCTGACCAACGGCCCTGGGCAGACAACTGACCCAACACCCCTCCCCAGCCCGTCAGGCTGGCATCCGTCGTCACAATCGACCAGTTGAGGGGAAGAAAAGACTTTCCCAGAGTCAATGCTGGAGCCTGGAGCCACCAAGTCAGTGATCCCCTGGTCTGGTGGTCCAAACGGATCAGTCAGTCCAGAGAAAGAGGAGATTTGTCCCAT
>BLSH010197533.1:1248415-1266123 GCA_018402905.1 Glandirana rugosa
CCCACAGCACCACGGTCAAGGTGACCTCCTCTCCAAGACGCCAAAAATGAGTTTGGAGAAACACCACGGGTTTTTCCCGCCCCAGTCCGGCTAAGACCTAGAGTTTCGAGACTTGACGAAACAGTTTCGTGTTTTCTAGTTCTACCTCAGGTAAGCGAGCCAGCAACGGCGGGATGTAGTTCCCCTTAAGAACCGTAGAGACCTGTAGTCCCTGCGGATAGACGTGCAAGGGTAGACGGTTTTTGTGGTCGCGAAAGACGCAAAGCGTCTCCCTCTGGACGTGATGGTCAAACACCGGGACGGTAAGCCAGACCGGAGCCGAGGGTCCCACAAGATACCTCTCTGTCTTAGCAGTGCTAGAACTGGTGCCAACACCTTGGTGAACACCCTGGGAGCCGAGGCCAGACCGAATGGCAGGGCCACAAACTGGTAGTGCAGGTCTCCCTCTGCGAAACGCAGAAAGCGCTGGTGTTTTTGGCAGATGGGAACGTGCAGATAGGCGTCCCTGATGTCCAGAGATGCCAAGAATTCCCCTTGATGTAGGGCGGCAACGACCGAGCGAATGGACTCCATCTTGATCTTTTGTGCTTTGACAAAGCAGTTCAGAGCTTTGAGATCCAGAATCGGCCTGACCCCGCCCTTTTTGGGCACCACAAAGAGGTTTGAGTAAAAACCGCAGAACCTCTCCTCCAGTGGAACTGGCACCACGACACCCATGTCCGCGAGGGACTGGACTGCGGTGAACAGTTCCTCCAGACGCCCTTGTGGAAGTCTTAGGTTTGAGGGAAAGAACCTGTCCGGGGGTAGAGTTTTGAACTCTATCCGGTAACCGGTGGACACCATATCCAGGACCCACCGATCGGAGATGTGAGCTGTCCAGCAGTCCGCAAACTCCAATAACCAGCCCCCCACCCGACATATGGGCGGGGGCAACTCGTCACGCTGAGGAGGGCTTATCCTCCGCTTTTCCGGGCTTACATTGCCAGGTTCTCTTACCAGACCCAGCCGGGGCCTTACCGGACTTGGAACCCGCCCCGGACGTACCTGAGGCACGAAAAAACTTTTTCTGCCCAGAAAAAGAGAGGCCCTGTCGTCGGCGAAAGTCCCGCCGTTTGGGTTCGGAAGAAAGAGACTCTTCCCCCCCGTGAAATCTTTAATGATTTTGTCCAGCTGTGGTCCAAACAAACGACCCCCCTGGAAGGGAAGGTCAGTGAGGCGTTTCTTAGATGCCTGATCACCCGACCAAGACCTCAGCCACAACACCCGTCTGATGATAATAGCAAAAGCTGAAATTTTGGACAGCATGGTCATTATGTCCAGCAGGGAGTCGCACAGATAATGGAGTCCTTCCATCACATGTTGCAATTTATGCAACTCATCCTTTGCACAATCGCAACTCCAATTTTTGCACACTGAGGAGAGGCACTCAGAAAGGGACTGCGCTGACATTGCTGAGGCCAAAGCTGGCCGCATAGCAAAACCTGCCACCTGAAAAATAGCCTTAGACACCATTTCCGTGCGGCGATCCGCCGCATCCTTAAAAGAGGGCGAACCCTCCACAGGAAGGGTGGTAGCCTCATTCAGACGGGCCACCGGTGGGTCCATCGAGGGGGAAGCCCACCGTGTAAGGAAAGCATCCTCAAAGGGATAGCGCACTGCAAAACGCTTAGGCAAAGTGAAGGAATTTTTGGGGGAACCCCATTCCTTAAAAACAGCCCGTTGAAAAAATTGAACATAGGGAAAAGCCCTAGGGGACTTAGGAATGAATTCCACAAAAAGAGCCCGCAAGAGGTCCAAAGTGACCGCAGGGGCTTGTGCGGAGCGTTGCTCTGCTGTCTCTATATCAGAGGGCGCTGCAGGGTCCATAGCCGCTGCGTCGCCATCCCCAGACATAGCCTGAAAGGGACACCCCCCCACGTATCACCACCACCACCGAAGACCAGGACAAGCCCAACTAAAACAACACCCCAAGGAGCCAGCCAAACCTGCTGCTTCTAGCCCTGTAGCCTGTCAGCGCTGTGAGAGAAAAAAGGCGCTTCTGAGGACTGTATCACACATGCAGCTGCGCTTCTCTGAGGAGAAAGCACGCGCAGTTACACAGAGTGTAATACCAAAAACCGCCACCGGGGAGAAAATGGCGCTCGCGCAGCATAAACCAGCCCCGCAAAATGGCGGCGGTTAATTTTTAAAAAGTGCGCGAACGAACGTTCCCCAGTGATGCAGTACAGGTCCCAGGGCCCTTAAAGTCACAACGCAACGCCGCGCAAACGCGGCAGACCGGGGGGGGCGGCGGAGGTGGGGGGAGGGAGGGGGGCACGCATTAATAAGTGCCCCCCTGACAGGGAAAAGCTACCACCAAAATTAAATACTGCCCCGGATGTCGCCCCCCCATGTCCTAAGGGCGGGGGAGGGGTCCACTCACCAGTCCGACGGGCGTTGCGGGTAGCCATCCGAAGCAGACTTACCCCCCTTGTCCCGGGAAGGATTGCTGCTGGCCAAGGCCACTGGAAAGGCAAAAGCCAGACACTGGGCACAGGTGGCAACAGCCACAGGCCGCCCGCACGGAACGGGCCCTGAGCGATGCTGCCCTGACATTTTTAGGGTAGGTCGTCATGAGGTGGCCGGTCAGGGCAAAGCTTTGGATTAGTGATATCCACTCTATGCCAAGACCGGCTGCTTGATAGAAGTCTTCATCTTCTTCAGAAAAAAAGAAAAAAATTAGATGCAGAAAAAAACACAGGTCCCATAAGGGAACCCAGTCAACTCCTTTGCACTAGGCAAACAAAACGGAATGCTATTGGCCAGCAGGGGGTTTTATAGGCTCAGGTGAGGACGGCCCCCATAGGAGGGGCCAGCCTATCCCTAATGCTTTTGCATCTGTTTTGCCTAGTCACTCCTGATAGGACGAGCATAAAACTCCATGTGTCATTTAAGAAGAGCTGCGTCTGTCAGTGAACGTAAGAGAAATAGGATTTTTAAACTCACCGTAAAATCCTTTTCTCTGAGTTCATTGACGGATTCAGCATCTCTTCATTACGCCTGGGGTTATGCCACCTTTCACTAGGAGTGGACTAGGCAGAACTTCAGTTCAGCTAAAGAGCAGACACAGCCCCTCCCAGGGGGCAGTCCTCCTTGGTATAACCCCCCCTCCAGCCAGCTCAGCCTTCAGTCCGTAAAAAGCAGTGCAAGCTCGAACCAAACATAGGGGTAGGTGCTGCATCCGTCAATGAACTCAGAGAAAAGGATTTTACAGTGAGTTAAAAAATCATATTTTCTCTTTCGTTCATTGACGGATGCAGCATCTCTTCATTACGCTGGGGACGTCCCAAAGCAGTGTCAAAAGAGGGGTGGGTAAAGCAAAAACAAAACTTCACCCAACGGGGGAACTCTCCACAAAGAATTGGAGGAACCCTACACAGCGGCCTGCAAAACCTTGCGGCCAAAAGCAGCATCCGAAGATGCTGAAACATCAACTTCGTAAAACTTAGTAAAGGTGTGCACTGAGGACCATGTAGCCACTGTGCACACTTGAGAAACTGACGCCTGATGTCGGAAAGCCCAGGAAGTGCTAATCGCCCTGGTAGAGTGAAAGGAAAGGGGGGCTCGAGACCCCCTAAGTCGTACACACGGGTCACGGTCTGTCAAATCCATCGAGAAATGGTGGCCGAAGAGGCCGCCAAGCCCTTGCGTGGTCCATCCACCACAACAAAGAGCGCATCCGACCTCCGAAAAGAGGCTATGGTCGCCAGGTACACCCGCAAAGCCCTAACCACATCCAAGGAATGCAAGGCAATCTCCTTAGGATGGGACGGGCGTGGACATAGCGAAGGAAGGACAACGTCCTTGTTAATGTGAAAAGAAGAGACCACCTTCGGCAAGAAGGAAGGTGACAGGCGCAAAACTGCCTTGTCCCTGTGTAGGACCAGATATGGAGACCTACACGACAGAGCCACCAACTCTGACACTCACCTGGCAGAAGTGATGGCTACCAGAAAAGCCACCTTCTGCGAAATCAGTTGTAAGGAAATTTCCCTGATATTTTCAAAGGGATGCTTCTGAAGCCCTGAGAGGACCAGATTGAGGTCCCAAGGTGCCAGAGGCGTACGCACCTGGGGAGCGACATGTCAGACCCCCTGAATAAAGGTGCGAATCAATGAATGCGTCGCCAAAGGACGCTGAAAAAAGATGGCCAAGGCAGAAACCTGACCTTTGATAGTGCTCAACACCAGTTTACGGTCCAGGCTGGGAAAAGCCAGAGAGGGTAAAGCAGGATGCAAGATGGGGCCCTGGGACAGAAGATCCTCTGGAAAGCGGGAGACGCAAGGGAGTATCTACCACCAACCGCACCACGTCAGCGTACCACGGACGCCGAGGCCAATCCAGAGCCACCAGAATGGTTGGAATTCCCTCCACCTCTATCCTGCGCAACAGACGCGGAATCAGCTTGAGAGGGGGAAAGGCATAGCCACAAGGGCGTCCGCCAACGGATCCCTTGCTCTGCTCACGAAGGTCAGAACCTTTTCGATTGAGCCGGGATGCCAGCAGATCTACGTCTGGAGTGCCCCATTTTCGGCAAAGTTGTTGGAACACATCCGGATGCAGGGCTCACTCTCCCTGATCCAACCTCTGTCGACTGAGGTAATCCGCTTGCCAAGTTTCTACGCCCGGAATGTACACAGCGGAGAGAGCCGGCAGGTGAAGCTCTGCCCACCGCAGAATGTGAGCGGCTTCCGATGCTGCCGCCGAGCTTCTCGTTCCGCCCTGATGGTTCACATATGTCACGGCCGTGGCATTGTCCGACTGGACTCTGACAGGGCACCCTCGCAGCCTTCCCGACCAATGGGAAAGGGAAAGCCTGATGGCCCAGAGTTCCAGCACATTGATCGGGAGTCACCTCTCCTCCCGAGACCAGCGACCCGGGGTTGACGACAACCCCAGGACTCCCCCCCAAGCCGCTTAGACTGGCATCTGTGGTCACTACGGACCACCCCATGGGGAGGAAGGACTTCCCCTCCTTCAGGAACGAGGCCCTCAACTACCAAACTAGAGAGGATCTGGCCTCACGGTCCAGCTTGACCGGGCGATCCAGGGATAAGGGAGATTTGTCCCACGGCAGCAGAATCAAGTGCTGCAGGGACCGGGTGTGACTCTGGACATACGGAACTGCCTCGAAGGTGGATACCATGAGCCCCAGGACCCACATGCAAAACCTCAGAGGGCCACTTCTCTGACAGCAGCGACCCAGGTACTCCAGGTGGTGTGACGGAGTCAAGACCGACTTCGGCCGATTGATCACCCATCCGAACTCCTTCAGGGTGTGCAGTGTGTTGGCTATGTTGTCCCTCAGAGCTGAGGCAGACTCTGCCCGCAGAAGCAGGTCGTCCAGATATGCAAAAACTGCAATGCCCCTCTGCCGCAATAGAGCCAACACCGGGGCCAGGAGCTTGGTGAAAACCCGGGGGGCCGA
Organism: Glandirana rugosa; assembly: GCA_018402905.1. NCBI lineage: Eukaryota > Metazoa > Chordata > Amphibia > Anura > Ranidae > Glandirana > Glandirana rugosa. Next base: position 1,253,883 of record BLSH010197533.1, read on the forward strand.
GGCCAGGCCGAATGGCAAGGCCACAAACTGGTAGTGGTGATCACCCACCGTGAAACATAGAAAACGTTGGTGCGAGGCACAGATGGGGACATGCAGATACGCATCTTAATATCCAAGGATGCTAGCAAGTCCCCCTGGCAAAGGGCCGTGTCACGGTCCTGGTGGTGGAGTCTGGCGTGTGCAGGGAACAACCACTCTTGCGCACCCGATTCAGGGGTCCCTGGTAGAGCAAGACAGGGGACCCGTGAGTGCGGGATGGCACGAGGGTCAGATGGTCACTGAAGGTGGTGATGTGAGGCTCCAGATGGTCGTGCAAGTCAGAAGAGTGGTCGTTCAGGCTGGGTCGGCAACTGGCAGGCAGGCAAGGTACAAGGGGTTCAGGCGGAGAGTGGTCAAGTCCAAGCAGGGCTCGTTAACAGACTGGCAGCAAAGGTACAGAAGGGTCAGGCAAACGGATGGTCGTGGATAGCCAGGGTCGGAGCTGGCAGATAGGTAGCAGGTCAGAGCAAGCTGGGTCGGTACACAGGAACAGGAACTACACAGGAAGCAGGTTACAGGCAGGAGAGCTGAGGCTCACAGGTACCCAGACGCTGTAAAACGGACAGCACTTGCTACAGGAAACAGGAAGTTTAAATAGAGCTGCTTCTCAGCAACTAGAAGAAACCACAATTAAATGCAATTAACCCTCCGAACAGTCTTCTTCTAACAGGCCGCTACCACTGAGCGGACTGACTCCATCCTGAATTTCCGCGCCCGAACATAAATGTTGAGCGCCTTCAGATCCAGAATGGGCCTGACCCCATCCTTCTTTGGGACCACAAACAGGTTGGAGTAAAAACCATGAAAACGTTCCGTGGCCGGCACCGGCACAACCACCCCCTTGTAGAGCAGATCCTGCACGGCCCCCAGCAGGGCCAACCGTCGCCCTGGGGGAAGCCTCATATTGGAGGCAAAGAACCTGTCTGGAGGCATGGCACGGAATTCTATCTTGTACCCCGCGGAGACCACCTCGCACACCCAAAAATCTGAAATGCGAGAGGTCAATTGTTCCGCGAACTCCAGCAGACGACCCCCCAAGTGACGGGCGGGGGCAACCCATCATGTAGAGGAGGGCTTCCCATCCGACTTCTCTTGCTTATGCTGCCACGGTCACTTCTGACCTCCTGCAGCAGCCTTGGAGGGCTTAGCACCCTTGCCCGCCGAACGGGGGGCACGAAAAAACTTTTTCTGACCAGAAAACGAGGGGCCCGGCCTGCAACGAGGCTCCTTACCCCTCTTAGACTCAGGGAGAAAGGTACTCTTTCCCCCGTGAGATCCTTGATGATCTCATCCAGAGAAGCTCCGAAGAGGCGCCCTCCCTGAAATGGCAAGTCAGTAAGTGCCTTCTTTGATGCCTGGTCCCCAGACCAGCACTTCAACCAGAGTACACGCCTGATCACTATTGCGAAGGCGGACAGTTTTGACAGTATGGGAGCTATGTCCAGGGCCGCATCACAGAGATACCTGAGCCCCTGGATGAGCTGTTCAGCCAGCTCCACGATTTCAGGTGGGACATGCGCCTGACTCAAATCACGATGCAACACCACAGCCCATTCAGTCAGAGCTTGTGCCACAAGTGCCGACGCTAGTGCCAGCCGCATGGCCGACCCTGTCAAGACAAACATGGCCTTGGCAACTGCCTCGGCCCTCCTGTCAGCCGGATCCTTAAAGGATGGCGTGCCCTCCACTGGAATAGTGGTCACCTTGCTCAGGCGGGACACAGGGGGGTCTACCTTGGGGGAGACCCACTTCTGCACCATACCGTCCTCAAAAGGATAACGTACAGCAAACCGTCTTGGTAGAGACAGAGAGCTCTGCGGCCGCTGCCACTCTTTGTACACAAACTAATCAAAGAAAGGTACATAAGGGAACACCTTAGGGGTGCGAACCGGCCTATGAGATCCAAAGACCACAGCCATCACTTGCAAGTCACCCGATGTCCCCAGTTTCAGCGTCTCACGAACAGCTGAGATTAAGGAGCCCACCAAAGCTCTTTCATGCGCAACGGTGTGCCCTGAAAAATTTTCCTCCCCATAAGAGGAATCCTGGAGCTCCCCATCCGACAACTCGAGGGGTTCCCCGTTCTGGTGGACCCCCCCTCAAGGTCCGAATCCCCAGATGAAGGGGAAGGGGGAGGCGGCAATCTCTTGTCCGCTCTGCGGTCACGGCCCAACTCTGCCCGGGAAATAAAGGACTCCAGGACCTGAGTCAGAGTAGCTAGAGGAACCACAGGTCTCAGCACACCCTCAGCCCCAGCGGAGGTCCCCGTTGCAGAAGCGCTAGCTTCAGCCGCCATTGCGCCACCCACACCAGACACACACGCCACCCTATAGAGGCCTAGGCACTGGAATCAGGCACCCCCCCACCCCAGGCACACCGGACAGGGACCCCTGCAGTTACACCCAGGAGGCCTGAACCGTGGCGCGCACCCTGCCCCAGGAGAAGCGCTGCACAAGCTGTTGAGTCTGCCTTATAAACTGCCAAATAGCGCTGCTGCCACCGCTCCCGTGCGTCTTCACATGTGCTCTGTGGTCCAGGAAGAGCTTAGGGACCGCCCACCCCTCTAGCCATAGCCTTTATTGCATGGCCGACCAACCAAAAATGGCAGCCGTGCACACTAGAGGCCAAACGAGCGGGCGACTCCCACAAAATGGCGGCTGCATGTAACATGCGGCCGGCTCCAGCAAAATGGCAGCTGGGCCATAGAAAAATGGCACTAAACGCCACACAAGGCGGCTGCCAAAGCAGCCGAGGGGGGGCCCCCAGCGGCATTACCGGCCCCCAGGAGGGGGTCCCCCGCTAAAGGGAGAAAAATGGGGGGCAGTGCAGGAAGCAAATAAGGGCAGAGGGTGGGGGGGGATAGGGATGGAGGGGGAAGCACCGGGGGGCGTACTTACCCATCCAGATGGGCGGAGCGGGTATCCCACCTGAGACAGACCTGCCTCCCTGTCTATTCTTACAGGGGGAGCTGCCGGCCGAGCGACACCCGTGACGTGGACCCACACACCCGGTCTTAAGTGCGCTGGCGGGATGTTTAACCCGCAGGCCACCCCGCACGGAACGGGGCCTGACACGGCCGACCCAGCGCGGAGCTAAAGTTGGCTCGGTCCGATGGCCAAACTGGGGAGACTTCCTGGATCTATAATATCCATCCTGTCACCCAGCCAGCTACTTGATTGCAGTCTTCATCCGAAGAAAAGAAAAATTATTTTTGTAAAAAGAGGAAAAAATTGGGGAACCACAAGTCCCAGCATGGAGCCCAGTCCTACTCCTTGCACTAGGCAGAAAAGACTGAAGTCTGAGCTGGCTGGAGGGGGGGTTATACCAAGGAGGACCGCCCCCTGGGAGGGGATGTGTCTGCTTTTTAGCTGAACTGAAGTTCTGCCTAGTCTACTCTTAGTGAAAGGTGGCATAACCCCAGGCGTAATGAAGAGATGCTGCATCCGTCAATGAACGAAACAAAATAAAGACGATAGAGTGGGTATAGTCACTACTTATGGAACACATTGTGGCCATTTACAAACATTGGTGGGCAGGCATTGGCACCTTCTAATGCTGGATAATAAATTGAAAGAGATATTGGGTGCATAGCCAAGCTTGATAGCTCTGGTCCACAGTAAATATGTCCGTAAGAATAGAGACAATTCTACTTTCCTTTCCTTGCCCCCCCTGTTGGGAATGCATCTGTGTGGCCACTGCAGTGTATGTAAATATAATATTCGGGGTAACACCTTTACAGACTCCTCAGGGAGACATACATATTACACTAAATTCTTTGTGAACTGCTCTACTACATATGTTGTCTATCAAATAGTATGCCCATGTGGGAAGATATATGTAGGCAAAACAATAAGAGAGTGGAAAAGGATGGGTGAGCATCTTACGAGCATTCTCACAAAGGATGACAAATCCCCGGTGGCCATACATTTTTGGGACAAACACGGAGCATCCACTAATGGCTTTAAATGCATGATTATATACAAGTTGGAGCTGTCTTATAGAAGAGGGGACTGGGGCCATATTCTATTGCAGAAGGAGGCAAGGGGAATCTTTCTCCTTCACTGTTTGGTGCCAAAAGGACTGAATAATGATATGTCCTTACAATGTTTTCTGTAATAAACAGCTCAAGTTTGTTCATCTGCATTTTCTCCTCATATAAGCAGCACCTGATGATAGGGCACCATTTTTGGGGGATTGTGTGTACCTATGGGTGGTGCCGGACTACCAACTCCTCTGCCCATACCATCTCTCAAAGGTTGGTCATGACTAGGAATGTGGACGGGAAGTCATAAGGACTCCCACCACATGCCCCTGAGATCAGGATATGCCATAGACACTGGGGAGGGCCAATGGAAGGAGTATTTAGGGCCTATAATATACCATAGTATTGAAGAGGTTAGATATTAATTTAGGACGTTCTGTATGTATATACCCCTATCCTTTTGGTTTAGCACTGGTATCCCATTATATGGTATAATGTGTTTTTATTAATTGCACGGGTCACTTTAAGATTGAGAGTAGGTAACCCCAAGCCCGAATTTAGGTGAGTGCTAACTGACTGGTTGGTATGCCCTGACGAAGTTCCGGTGGGTGGAACGAAACATGTAGACATCGGCCAGGGTTCCGCCCCCCCCCCTCCACACATCCAAACCACGCTGGAACACCATCAGCTGTCTGTAAGCATACTCAGCCAGACACTGAGGATCTGATATTCAAACATCGGGCAGCCACATAGCCTGGGTTCAGCTTGCATGCAGTCTGCAGGGCTTGGATGGAGTGACCCTGATGGTGGTGTTTGCAGCATCCAGACTTACCAGCAGGGTATCGCCACAGAAGGATGGGATTAGTGCAGCTGTCAGCCTGCCATGGGACATGTGAGTACGCTGCGTGCATCCCTCTGAGACACTGCAGGTTGAGTCTGCCAGACCGGATCGATGGCGATCTCCCTGTGTGTCCAACAGCAACCAACTACATCTGGGCTTCTCACCCCATGCAAAAGTGCATGACAACATCCCATGGAGCCGTGAGTACATCGCCTGCATAGTACAAGAGGGGACTTTATGGGCTGGATTGAGGGGAATCCCCCATCTGTTATTACCCTTCCATAGTGGTATAAGCAGACATACTCTAAGGCATACCAAGGATTGGGAATTACTTCTTTGCTCTGCACCTCCCATCCAGGATATATATTTATTGTGTGCACACCAATGATTGGAGGTCATTCACAGTGATCCTGTAGACTGCACCTCACTCTCACTGTCCCACGGAGTGTCCGCCCACCCATTTTTGGACATATCCACCTGTCACAGGGTTAGGACTCATTCCTACATGGACGCACCTGGTTATATAGGTGGAGAGTGTTTTCAATTGTCAGCAGGCATTCACCAGGGCAGCAGGTCTGTGGATATCCTTACTACTCTATACCTGTTTCCATTCACCCATTGTGGTTTTAAGGTGGGGACTGGATCCAGTGGTGCGTGCCGCCCTTTGTCGACCCACAGACCAGTGGTGTGGTATTAGTGTAGTAGGGGGGCTTACAATGAGGGTAGATCTCAGCTCCCTGGGACACCACCTCTACCACCTGTGCAGGGTGGCTGGCTAGATAGTAGTGGGGGGCCATCGGGCAATAGATTAGTGGGGGCTTTGGGTGGGGGTTTGAGGGGAGCAGTGGGACGGTTGGGTGGAGGGTCTGCTCAGTGCTGTGTGATCATACCATTTTTTCAATAAATGTAGTGGACTTTTTGGATGGTACAGCTGTGTTTTTTCTTTTCTAATTCTGGTGTCCAGCAATAACCCCTCCTAGAGGGGAATGAGGAAGTGGAAATTCTAAGAGAGTGTGCACTTTCTAAACAGTATATAAATGTGAAGACATCATATATACATGTAAAACTTTATATACTATAGGGAGATTTGATTCATCTCTGTGTATCATCTGTGACTGTTCACTTCCCTGGGTATATGGAGAATTTACATCCACTTTAAGCCTTGACATTAAATCAGGAGGTGTCAGGAATCACATCCTGCAGCTGTGCCCAGAGCATCCATGTGCGGGAGCGTGCGCACACGCTGCAGGTGTGCGCACGGCAGGTGCGGCGGTGTGCATGCTGCCATTGGCGCCAAGCGGACTATTTGAACGGCCTGAGCCAGGGAACGGGTGCTGTCAGTTCTACAACGTTCCTTGCACCTGTGTCCCCAGTGATCTGCCCAGTGAGACTTCCTGTCACCTGTGACCCCTGCTTCTTTCTGATTCTGCTCGTTATCTGCCTGCACCGACCCCGGCTTCCCTACAACTTCACTTCTCCTGCCTGCCAAGATGACCAGAGGCCATATGGAGTTCTTGTTACTAGATGCTATCGCGTCCCCCCTGTTACCGGTTGTCCTCGGTCTCCCTTGGCTTTGGATCCATAGTCCACACATTAACTGGAACACCGGCAAAATACAATTTCTGTCACCTTATTGCCTCCGCCACTGCCTGCAGAAGCCCCAGGAGCTACCCCCATCTGTACTATGTATAGACCCTGACCCCGATCAGGAAACCAGCCTTGCTGTCCCTGTGGTGTACCATGATTTCCTGGATGTCTTCAGCAAGAAGAGAGCAGATGCTCTACCACTGTACAGATCCTACGACTCTCCGATTGACCTTCTACCCGGGCTGAAGTCCCTTTTGGCAGAATTTTCCCTCTCTCCGAAGTGGAACTGGCGGCTCTCAATGCCTATCTCGAAGAAAACCTAAGGAAGGGCTTTATCCAGCCCTCCACTTCTCCTGCCAGAGCTGGAATATTCTTTGTTGAAAAGAAAGACCATTGTCTAAGGCATTGTATTGATTACCGGGATCTCAACAAGATTACAGTCAAGATTCGGTACCCCTTGCCCCTGGTTCCTTAACTCTTTCAGAGACTTGGCTCAGCTACTGTATTTACCAAACTGGATCTCCGCGGGGCTTACAATCTCATCCGCATACGGAAGGGGGACGAATGGAAAACGGCCTTCCGAACCCGATTTGGACATTACAAGCATCTGGTTATGCCCTTTGGGCTCTGCAATGCCCCCGCTACATTCCAGCACTTGGTGAATGATGTCTTCCGGGATTATCTGAACCTGTTTGTAGTGATCTATTTGAATGACATCCTCATCTTCTCCCCCTCCTTAGAGGAGCATCACAGGCATGTAAAGTGCGTGCTCAGTCGCCTTCGGCAGCACGGGCTCTACGCAAAGGTGGAAAAATGTGCCTTCGAGTGTTCCAGCATCTCCTTTCTGGGGTTCAACATCTCCTCCATGGGCACAACTATGGATCCTCAGAAAGTCTCAGCCATCACAGACTTGCCAACGCCAGTAGACAAGAGGGCAGCGCTTCGCAGGTTTTGTGAACTTCTACAGAAAGTTCATCAGGAAGTTCTCAGCCGTCATCGGCCCCATCACCCAACTCACCAAGCAAAACTCCCATTTTAGTTGGACTACCGAGGCACAAAGGGCCTTTTTGGCACAGGAGAACAAAAGGAAAAAGCTAACCCAGGCTTGTGGGACTTTAAATGAGGGCCATGACAGTAGGGTCATGGGTAACCTCCATCCCTAATTTTGAGAAACAAAGAAAAAAAGGCAAGGGTTTGGGACTTTAAATGAAGCATGCACCCTGGAGGTGTGTACCACAGTATAAAAAAGTTTATTGTGAAAAAATGTATGTCACATCTGATACAGAAATTATACATTCATGGGTATTTAGAGGCTGCAGATAAATCACAATATCACAATGTAATACAGGAATACAAAAGTATTAGTGATAATATCATGTATATACAAAGTAGTAAACAGGTCCTAATTTTGTCAAGGTGGACAGCAAGAATCATGGAAATAGACATGGTCACAAAATATTACACAATTGCAGTGGAAATAAATAAAAAGCCTATAATCTGGGAGATGGTGGCGTACAATGTGTAAACGCATGACGATGGTAACATCGGCTCGACGCGTTTCGTGGTCAGTACCACTCATCAGGAGCTGTGCGTAAAGGATATCTAGTAACATATAAAGTAGTCAATGAGTAAGGCTAGTGCAAGACAGGGGGAAGGAAAAGCTGGTAGAGGACTGGCCCCCCCATACTTACATGTAACATGTGACTGAATAAAGTAGCGTTTGCTGTAGAAAGTCTCAGCCATCACAGACTTGCCAACGCCAGTAGACAAGAGGGCAGCGCTTCGCAGGTTTTGCGAACTTCTACAGAAAGTTCATCAGGAAGTTCGCAGCCGTCATTGGCCCCATCACCCAACTCACCAAGCAAAACTCCCGATTTAGTTGGACTACCGAGGCACAAAGGGCCTTTTTGGCACTGAAGAAGTTGTTCACCTCAGCTCCTGTGCTCAAACACCCTGATTCCACGCTATCCTACATTTTGGAAGTAGATGCCTCAGAGACCGCAGTAGGGGCGGTCCTTTCTCAGAGACGTGGGCCAAAAGCCTCACTTCACCCCATCGCCTTCTTCTCTCGGAAACTTACTTCACCCGAGAGAAACTACGACGTTGGGGACAGAGAAGTGTTGGCCATCAAGTCCGCCCTGGAGGAATGGCGGTACCTCCTGGAAGGAGTGGTACACCCTGTCTTGGTCTTCACGGACCATAAAAATTTATAGTACCTGCGGACTGCCAAAAGACTCAAACCTCGTCAGGCTCGTTGGGCATTGTTCTTCTCCCGGTTCCAGCTCCATATAACGTACAGGCTGGGTCCAAGAATATTAAGCCGGATGCTCTGTCCAGAATGTTCCACGAGCCTAGGGACGATTCTCCTCCAGATACCATCCTGCGAGCCCACAGCTTTTTGCTGGCTCAGGAGGATCTCCTAACACAAATCAGGCGGTCTTTAGCCGGGGCCACCGTAACAACAGACTCTAGACTCTCAGTGAAAGACGGGCTGTGGTGGTCAGGTACCCAAATCTTTGTTCCTGAGGAATTCCATTTAACCGTCCTGGAACTCTGCCATGACATTAAATTAGCTGGACATTTTGGCAGGCGCAAGACGGCGGAACTGCTATCACGTTCATTTTGGTGGCCTCATATGAACGAGGACTGTAAAACATACGTGGGTGCCTGTCCCACTTGTGCCCGAAACAAGACCGAAAGATCCAAGGCTTGGGGTCTCTTGAACCCGCTACCTATTCCTGAGTGACCCTGGTCCCAAATCTCCATGGACTTTATAGTCGAATTGCCCCTATCCGCGGGGTTCAAAAATATCTTCGTGGGGGTAGACCGTCTCACTAAGATGGCACACTTTGTTCCCATGAAAGGCACCCCCTTGGCAACCGAGACAGCGGAGACATTCATCAAAGAAATTGTCCATCTCCACGGAATCCCCAACAATATTGTGTCAGATCGGGGGGTGCAGTTTACGTCCCGAGTCTGGAAGTCCCTGTGCACTACCTTGGGAATTGAACTGGCATTCTCTTTGGCCTATCATCCTCAGTCAAATGGCCAAAAAGAGAAGACCAACCAGACCCTCGATCAGTATCAACGCTCATACTCCTTGTTCTCCCAGGATGACTGGGTCTCCTTGCTGCCCGTAGCCGAATTCGCCTATAATAATTTGGTCCATTCTGCCACCAAGCAATCTCCGTTCTGGGTGAATCTCGGCTACCATCCCACATTCCCATCTAATCTGTTGACAGAAAGTGCGGTGCCCGCCGTACAGGAGATCACCCAGTTCCTGGAAAGGAATTATAAACTCTTACAAGAGACCCTTGCTCAGACCCAGGAACACAACAAGAGGACCTTTGATAAGGAGAGACGAGGAGAATTAGACTTGCAACCTGGTGAGCGGGTCTGGTTGGCAACCAAGAATCTAAGACTAGTGTGTCCTTCCAAAAAATTAGTACCGAAATACATTGGACCCCTACCAGTGAAGAGAAAAATTAATAATGTGGCATACGAACTTGACCTTCCTCCCTCGTTCCGTATTCACCCCGTATTCCACGTGAATCTACCTAAGCCAGTGACCAAGGATCCTTTTCCGGGGCGGAGAATGGCCAAACCAGAACCAGTCTTAGTGGATGGAGAGGAGGAATTTGAGGTGGAAACCATCCTTGACTGCAGAAGGAGAGGGGGCACTACCCAATTCCTGGTGAAATGGAAGGGATATGGGCCTGAAGAATACTCTTGGGAGCCAGAAAGTAATCTACACACTGAAGAACTTGTCAAAAGGTTTTGGAGAAACAACCCAACCAAGAGGGCCCATTGGGGCATCCGGAGGCTGCCCTTTGGCGGGGGGGGCAATATCAGCAATCACATCCTGCAGCTGTGCCCAGACCACCCGTGCGCGGGAGCGCGTGCACATGCAGCAGGTGCACGCACAGCGTGTGCACACACAGCAGGTGTGCACCGCCATTGGTGCCAAGCGGACTATTTGAACGGCCTGAGCCAGGGAACGGGTGCTGTCCATTCTACAGCATTCCTTGCACCTGTGTCCCCAGTGATCTGCTTAGTGAGACTTCCTGTTACCTGTGCCCCCGGCTTCCTTCTGATTGTTATCTGCCTGCACTGACCCCGGCTTGCCTACGACTTCTCTTCTGCCTGATCCCAGTGTACTTCTGCTGCCCACCCGTTGCCAACCCTGCCTGTGCCCGACCATCCACCTGCCTGACCCATCTGTACCGCACAGCCAGCCTGCTACTGACCCGGCCTGCATCACTACTCTTCTGCCTGCAGAGTTCCCAGTGGACCTTTACTTGCCACCTGTGACCAAGTCCAGCCCTCTTGCCCCCCTGTGCTCTAGAACTCCCTATTTGCTCTACCAGGGGTTCCTGAACCAGGGCCGTAAGAGAGGTTGCCCCCCGCGTAAGCGGACTCTACCATCAGGTACGTGACAGGAGGCTGGTTGGTTTCTGTGTGGAGCTGTGCAGATTTTACACTCTCAGGTTTTAGACAGTCAGACCCCATATGTAATACTTGTTACTCCACATTTGTAATATTGATGTGACACCATACATAGTATACAGGGCCAGCGCCACCGTAAGGCAAGTCAGGCAGCCGCCTGAGGGTGCCAGAGTGGCGGGGGTTGTAATTTCATCCTGGATTAGTCCTGGAGAGGAGTCTCGGCGAATCCAGGAGCAGAGCCAAGTGTCAGCACTTGGCTCCATTCACTTGCAGGCACCAGTGCCATCCACACCGCAGCTTGTGTGGGGTGTTTGGTGTCCCACACAGCACGATCTCCGTTCTGCAGTCTGCACGGCACATCTCCCTGCCCACTGGCTGCAGTTTACACTGAATTCGCCCTTCCGAATGTGTGATTATTACACAGACTGTAGATGACACTTGCGGGAAGGGGTGGGAGAGGTTTTGGAGAGGGAACACATGGAGGGAGGCTGAAAGAGAAAAGCTGAAATTAAGTGATGGGGGGAGATAAGAGGATACTGTATGTCCTAGTAGGTGGAAGTTTTGGGAGAAGAGATTACTTGTGCTAGGAGGGGGAATGGATATGAAATCCGATTACACACCCCCCCCCCCAGCACAAGTCCTCTTCTCCCAAAATGCCCCCACAGGACATACAGTATCCTCTTATTTTCTCCCCCCCCCCAATAAAAGAGGGATGCTGGCTTCTTAGGAACCAAATTGGCATTTAGGACCCCAGGCACCCCACCAGAGATACAGGGCAATCGCTCCAGGTACCCATATTAGTGCACCCCCCCCCGCCTGGAAATTTTAGTGGAGGCGGGTGGCAGATTATTTTTTGCCATTAGGCTCCAGGACTTAGGGCCAGTTCACACCATAAATAGCACAGGAACACACTGTGCGTTCCTGTGTGATTCACATGCATTCCAGGTGCAGTGCAATTTCAGCCCATTTGTTTGAATGGGCTGAAATTGTGTCACACTGCACCTGTAGTTATAAAATTCACAGGAATTGGATTACATGGTACTACTGTACCATATAATCTGGTGAATGCAAATGCATTACATTTGCAACCTGTGTTTTGGGTGTCATTAACATTGACACCCACTGCAGATCGCAACTGCAATGCTTTTTGAACTTGCAGTGCAGGAAACGCACACAGAGCGCAGGTTTCCCACACTGTGTGCTGGTTTGAACTGGCCCTGAATTTGTGGGCTTTAGTTCTTTTGTTCCCACAAAAAGTAGGACAGTTGAGAAGTATTGATAATTGATTTGTATTAGAAGGGGGGAGGATTTCTGTTTGTGGGGGAGGTTTTATACTGGAAGGGGGA
>BLSH010197533.1:1266133-1292117 GCA_018402905.1 Glandirana rugosa
GCAAGTACTTATTATATTAATGTAAGTCGGGATAATCGTATACCTTTCCTATCACCTAATAGGGTGTTGTATGACATATGGTTTAATTGTTTTATCTCGTGTACATCGAGTTTACATTTCATATCATTTAAAAGATATATTATGTATACGATAGTCCCGACCACGTTCCTGAAAACAAATGTGTCCACTTCCACGCAAAACCACAGGGGAGGGGGGGTGACAGATTTTGGGTGCGACCATGGAGGAAATACAACACGAGTATTACACTACCTCGCGTCGCACTTCCTATAGTGTGTCCTGTAGTGTGTCGTAACTTTTAAACTCGACACGACTTGACCGTGATTTGTCGTCACTCATTACTCCCCATCTCAATACGTAGGGGACGAAGGGGAGTGAAAAGTCGTTTTTAGTGTGAGTGGGGGGAGGGAGGTTTTTTTTCGGAGGGGTATAGGGGTCAGGGTCGTGTTAGGTGGGGCTTTTTTTTGGAGGGAGGGGGGTGAGTGTGATTTTTGCTGAAAAGTGAGGGGAAGCAGGGGATGCATAACTCTACCCCTCATTACTCACTGCTGTTTAGTGCCAGTTCAGCACAGCTCAAATTTTCAATGCTGTGTGATGTCCTGTGTGATATCCTTCACGCTGCGCTCCATCACATTATGAGCACAACATAAAGGAGGTACCAGCGTGGGTTTTAGACAGTGGGGGGGAGGGGACACCAAAACGCACCTTCACCTGTGTAAACAAAAGTCCTTGCACCAGCCCTGATAGCATATGTATTATATAGAAAATTTACTATACTTTACATTTGAGCTACATGTGCTCTATTTTGTTAATTTGGTATACAGTATGTTGTGGGATAATCCACTATCCTTTCCATATGCTAATAGGGCTGAATGTAATTATATTATTCATGAACGTCTCTCTTTGAGATTACCAATACCTGTCAGCCAGTCCTTATTACACATATACATATTTGACTTTAATGTCTTGAAAAATTCTCCTTAAAGCCTGCTTTTTATGGATAACCCTCTGCACACTGCTATATACACTTTCTAGCAAACTTTGCAGTGAAAAACAGGGATTTTTAGTTCACACATATTGCAATACATGTAAAAGCTGGCCACCAGCATCAAAGTAATCCCTCTTATGGCCAATCCTACTCTGCTCTGCCAATGTAAATGCTACAGTGGATACAATGCCAACATGGGCAAACATACACACAATGGGGGAGAGCTATAAGGTTCAGGTCTGGTCATTGACCTACACTTAAACAGAAACAAGCTATACCTATGCTCAAATCCCAATAACGTGTGCATGCATAGAATGCATGGTAGGGATTCCTCGGCTGACTGGTCCCCCCTCATCGCAAGCACTGTCAGAAACAAAACCTAAAACAAGGGGAACGAAAGTCGCTGAACCAAAAAGCTCAATATTTCAAATAAAAGCTCCTACCTCCAACTCCTCATTTAACACTCCTGGTGACATCATTTTAAGAGTAAATATCAGAAAGGACTCACGTTGACATAGGGGGGTGAACCTTTCCCCCTCTGGAAGGGTCATGAGTACAGACTCTATACCAAAGAGTACCAGGCCTTCTGTACTACCTCCATGTACTTGTTTTAAGTGTTGTGGGACACTATGTGACTCTTTTCTATAAATCTATCGTGCTCACCGAAGTGAGTTTGCATGGTGCGCACTGTCCTACCCACATAAACAAGTCCACACGGACACCTCAGCCCATAGATGACAAATTGGGTACTACAACAGATGAATTGTTTAATATGAAAGGTGCGTCTGTCCCTGTTGGCAAAGGTCTTCTGGCCATGGGAAATGAACTTACACGCCTTGCATCTGGTAAGTTTGCACTTGTGACAGCAAGTGGTATTGAATAGCTGAGGAATGTTACTAGCCTCACTGGCACGCCTATCTCTGAGGTGACTAGGAGCAATGAGGCTTTTGACATTGGTGGCTCACCTGAATACCACCCAGGGTCTCTTGGGGAGAACTCTACCCAGTGCTTGGTCCTGCCCCAATATGGGCCAATGCTTCTGTATTGCTTTCTTAATGACCCAATGCTGGTCATTAAATTTGGTGATAAACAGGACCCTATGTTGTGCTTTGTCTATGGTACCAGTCATTGGACTAATACCATTTCTGTATATGTGTACTCATATGGGTAGAATCATACCCCTTCTCCTGGAGAGAATGGCTGCTTGTTGGTCATAGTCAGCGGTGTCACTACAGTTCCTACCTAACTGGCAGAATTGACTGTATGGTATATTTTCTTTCCATTTGGGGTGATGGCAACTGTCCCAATGGAGGTAAGAGTTACCTGCTGTTTCCTTTAAATGGGTTTTGGACGTGATGTTACCATCCACATCCCAAGCCAGTTCAAGGTCAAGAAAGAGCAAGGACTTGGCATCGACCACATGCGTGAATTGTATCCTAAAGGTGTTAGAATTACAGTAAGATACAAATTCACTCACAGTATCACGGGACCTTCCCAGATGATTAGGACATCATCGACGTATAATTAGGACATACCGCCCATAATACACCAGATGCCTGGCAAAGGGGTTATTGGACCAAATGTGGAACTTCTCCCAAAACCCCATGAACAAATTGGCATAGCATGGTTCAAAATGCGCATCCATGGCAGTGCCAGATGTCTGTGTGTAAAATTGGTTGGTAGAAACCTGCGCTTACTGGTTTTGTGTATAACTTTGGAATTGACATATCTGCTAGTAACAGCAGATGTGGAATCTCTATACGCTGCGATTTCACATAGTCTGGATCAGAAAGCTGTTGAAACTTTTTTATGTCGAGATCTTTCTATCTCAGGTATTCAAAAGGGTTTTATTATGGAGCTACTGCAATTTTCCATGACCCATATCTATTTTTGCTATATCAGTTCATACTATTTACAAAGAGGTGTGGCCATGGGGGCTAAATTTACCCCCAGTATGGTTAACCTCTTCATGGTCAAGTGGGAGGAAGATGTAATCCTGCAGGAGAGGCATCCAGACTTAATTCTTTGGAAACCTTTTATAGATGTAGTCCTTTTTATTTGGGACGGTGATAGAGATTCAGTGGAATCCTATTTGGAGTTTCTGAATGCCAAAGATAGGGGGATAGTGCTCAGTTATGAGGCTAGAGCCCTAATGAGATCCATTTTTTGGATGTTAAGATTGCTATTCAAAATGGGATGTTAGTAACGTACACTTTTATTTTTAAAAAAATGGACAGGAACGGGTACATCCCGCTGCACTCCTGCCATCACCCCTCATGTCTGTCAGCAGTACCCAATAGGCAATTTTTGAACCAAAGGCATAATTGCACTCACTTTGAAGATTATTTGAGTGAGGCTTCCATTTTGAAAACTAGATTTGTGACAAAAGTCTACAGGAAGTCTGATCTTGATAACATCATCCAAGAAGAGGGCAGTCAAGATCGCTAACAATTGATTGTAGACAATGTTCACTCGATTAGAAATTCTGATCATGGTTTGGCTTTTTTCAACATCTTTTTCTGTCAATATTACACTGTTAAAAGTTGAATGTTGTACAATACTTCACTATGTGGAGCCTTTATCGTGCATATCTTGTGATCCATTGAATGTGGGTGAGGACCTGTTGGATTGCCTGAATGAGGATGTCACCAGCACTGGTAAGCCTCTGGTGTGGGTATTCCCTCGGTGTCACATCGGCTATCCCTGGATTCTTTTCCAATCTAACACAGAGTTTATATTTGGGACTTTTTTCCTGTTTTTCTATCGCTTCATGGTCTTGAGGTGAATTTACTAGCACATCTCACTGTGCGCTTTCTGGACTTTATGAACATTATTTACATGTTTATTAATTATTTCTCACTAAGGAATTTCACTTATTAATTTTTTTTAGACAGTTTTTTATGTGCTGCACTTCTTTTATTGAGGTTATATTTACCTGCTCTGTGAAGTGGTTTTGCACAGAGCAGCCTGTAAAATTATGAAGACAGATCCGCCATTTTAGAAGCTGAAATATCCAGCCAAGTTTGCCATACTTTAGTAAATGTTTTAGAACAGGCCATATACTATGTTTAATTGTACTAAGAAGGGGTTAAACACACTTACAAGCCAAGAGCACATTAAGTGTTATCAATAGCGCTAATACAAACACATTCTTCAAGCCAAATTCAACAATGCAGTATTCACCCTTTAAAATGTCTGTAAAAGAATGAATACTGCAATCTGGACTACTTGCTGTAGTTCAGTAACACATACAGGTCTCTTTCCTGCTCTCATGCTGTGGGAGGACAGTAATAAGAGAATCAGTGGACTAATGAGCTCATCTCCCTGCCACTCTGATCCTTCCAAATATCAAATCCTTTATTGCAACAGTCCAAACAGTACAGAGACGACAGTGTAGACTAACGCGTTTCACACCCTACTGTGGGCACTTACTCATAGTCTGACTATGTCAGACGTTTAAAAGAAGTAAAACATTTATGCTTACCTGTGAAGAAAGTAGATTGCAGTCAATGTGAATTCCCTTTCCTGTTTTACTTTTTTGTAGTAACCCGGCCATTATGGCGCCATGTGCATATAATCCTGTTGCAAGATCAGTCATAGCCACACCTGGCCGGACAGGGTCTCCATCCTAAAAGTCAACAAATATTTGACTAGAGATAACACACAATGCATTTCAAAATCAACAAATAATGACACATATAGGACATTTTATGTATGATAACGTAAGAAAATTAAATATATTTTGTCCATCTGAATGGTTGAACATAATTTAAATTCTGCTACAGTTGACACGGATTCTGGCCCAGATGCACCAGAATATTCTTGAAGGAAACATTATTTCTGGCATGTAAATGACTGTACTTAGATTGATGCAAGCTTGTACTTATAAAATGATTATCTATGCAAATGGAAACTGGCCCGAAATATATCATATAATATTAGACATTCGGTGCAATTCTACCTTTAAATTTACCATCAATAGGTGTTAACCAACAGCACTATCTTGGTGTTCCCCATGCAAACCACCAGGATCACACGTGATAGGTCTATTGACAATTGTTTTTTCTATGCATCACTACAACAAAAGAGACAGCTGTTTAATTGTTTCTATTTTTGTTTATTGAGATACAATACCTCACAAAAGTGAGTACACTCCTCACATTTTTGTAAATATTGTATTATATCTTTTCATGTGACAACACTGAAGAAATTACACTTTGCTACAATGTAAAATAGTCAGTGTACAACTTGTAGAAAAGTAAATTTGCTGTCCCCTCGAAATAACTCAACACACAGCCAATAATGTCTAAACCACTGGCAACAAAAGTGAGTAAACCCCTAAGTGAAAATGTCCAGATTGGGCCCAAAGTGTCTATATTTTGTGTGGCCACCATTATTTTCCAGCACTGCCTTAACTCTTTTGGGCATGGAGTTCACCAGAGCTTCACAGTTTGCCACTGGAGTCCTCTTCCACTCCTCCATGACAACATCATGGAGCTGGTGGATGTTAAAGACCTTGCGCTCCTCCACCTTCCGTTTGAGGATTCCCCACAGATGCTCAATAGGGATTAGGTCTGGAGACATGCTTGGCAAGTCCATCACCTTTACCCTCAGCTTCTTTAGCAAGGCAGGGGTCATCTTGGAGGTGTGTTTGGGGTCGTTATGTTGGAATACGGCCCTACGGCCCAGTCTCCGAGGGGAGGGGATCATGCTCTGTTTCAGTATGTCACAGTACATGTTGGTATTCATGGTTCTCTCAATTAACCGTAGCTCCCCGGTGCTGGCAGCACTCATGCAACCCCAGACCATGACACTCCCACCACCATGCTTGACTGTAGGCAAGACACACTTGTCTTTGTACTCCTCACCTGGTTGCCGCCACACACGCTTGACATCATCCGAACCAAATAAGTTTATCTTTATCTCATCAGACCACAGGACATGGTTCCAGTAATCCATTTCCTTAGTCTGCTTGTCTTCAGCAAACTGTTTGCGGGCTTTCTTGTGCATCATCTTTAGTAGAGGCTTCCTTCTGGGACGACAGTCATGCAGACCTCTTTGATGCAGTGTGCGGCATATGGTCTGAGCACTGACAGGCTGACCCCCCAGCCCTTCAACCTTTGCAGCAATGCTGGCAGCACTCATTTGTCTATTTCCCAAAGACAACCTCTGGATATGGCTCTGAGTGGAGCCTGTCCTGTTAAGCCGCTGTAGGGTCTTGGCCATCCTGCTGCAGCTCAGTTTCATGGTCTTGGCAATGTTCTTATAGCCTAGGCCATCTTTATGTAGAGCAACAATTTTTTTTTCAGATCCTCAGAGAGTTCTTTGCCATGATGTGCCATATTGAACTTCCAGTGACCAGTATGAGAGAGTGAGAGCGATAACACCAAATTTAACACACCTGCTCCCCATTCACACCTGAGACCTAGTAACACTAACGAGTCACATGACACTGGGGAGGGGAAAATGGCTAATTGGGCCCAATTTGGACATTTTTACTTAGGGGTGTACTCACTTTTGTTGCCAGCGGTTTAGACATTAATGGCTGTGTGTTGAATTATTTTGAGGGCACAGCAGGTTTACACTGTTATACAAGCTGTACACTCACTACTACTACATTGTAGTAAAGTGTAATTTCTTCAGTGTTGTCACATGAAAAGTTATAATAAACTATTTACAAAAATGTCAGGGGTGTACTCACTTTTGTGAGATACTGTACATGTCTATATGTTATTGCACTGTGATAAGAAAATGCTTATTCATATGTAAATGTGCAATGTATATTGTGTCACTATACAATTTAATCAATAAACAGAATTTTTTAAAAGATTGAAATGGATTAGGTTTATACAAAAGTCATGGGAGATGTTTTTCCGCATGCACTGTTTATGTAATCTAGTGCCCGGTTAAATCTACAGGGAATTCACTACCTGCATTATAATATTACATGCATTGAACATGCATACATGGGCAGTTGGCGGATCTGCTTGATTATAGTAATTATATACATCTAGAATCCACAGGTCTCTATTATCAATAAAGGACAACTTAGCATTGGCAATGCTGTAGCAAAGTATGGCATGAAGGACAACCTATGAACATATGAGCTACTATCATGACCTCATTGCATCAACCAGAGAACTATAAGAAGGCAAATAAATAAAAAAGATAAATCGATGTTACTGTTATATCATACAAAACACAATTTGTGATATCTTTCTATAAATCATATGGACAAGGTGTAACATAGCTATTCTAATATACCTTAATACCATAAGAGCTTATTCACACTATGCTTGTATGAAGGCAGGAAAGATGAAATACTGTATTTCCAAAATAAAGGAATTCCCCTCTTAGACAGTTGTTACTGGAATAAGTGCCCTCATTAAATGATTTTTCCACTATTTCTGTTCTGATGACAATTTGTAACTTTGGATTTTCTTTCACTTTCATACCTTGTGACAATGGCTGCCAGGACTAATACAGAAGCAAAATCTTGGCAGTGGGGTCACAGTAAACAGTACAAATCTGACAGAGATTTAACGGTTTACCTCTCTATCCAAAACCAAAGTATTTTGCTTTAGATACATTTTGAAGTATATATAAGCCCCAAAATCTAATATGTGTAAAAACAAAAATTGCCATGCTACCCACAAATTAAACAATAAACAATATAATATATGTTGCCACTATACCACTGCCGGGCCTTCCCATACCAAAACAATCTATAGCATCCAAAGTGCAGCGCAACAATAACAATAAAAACATTTAGGCCCCTTTCACACGGGCTTGTCCGTTTGCAGACTCCGCTCTGCTCAGCAGGGATCGATTCGCTGATCCCCGCTGAGCAGGCGGATGACAGTTTCGTCTCTGCTCACTGTGTGGGGACAGGGCTGTCAGCGCCCCGCTGTCCTCTATGGAGATCGGATGAAAGCGGATCCGCCTGTCCGGTTTCATTCGATCCACTCCGATTCTACAGACAGATGGAAAATAGGGTTTGCATCCGTCTGGATTGCTGCACACAGAAAGCTTTTTATTTTAGTATGTAGAATGCATTAAGATAAAAAAAAACTTCTGCTTTTACAACTCATTTAATTGAACTGCTTACAGTAAATAAAAATTAGGGAAAATCCTATGAGGAAGTCACATGTCATCACGCTCAGAACTAGAAGTAGGCCATCTTTCTACTGTGGGGGGTTAGCTAAATGGGGATCCCCTTCCCTGGGAAAAAGGTAGTCCAACGGCAGGTTTTCTTTAAAAGCTGACTTGTAGCCAGTTTTATTTTTAAAAGGTTGCATAAAAATCAAACAAAATAGAAAATAAATACTTGCCACCCATGCTCTTACTAAACATGTCAGTTTACCTAACTGTCCGGTGAAGGGCTTCTCCCAGTCCCCCACAAAACAAAGACAGTGCAAACCTTTTTGTTTTAGTCATAAAGCAGACTTCAGTACAGCAGCTCTCTCCGGCTTGATGGCTCCTGAGTCCCAGTACAGAGCAACACTTTGCTCTCCTCCTGATTATTTATACCACCTGTTCGTGGACTCCAGTGGACCACACAATCTGGTCTGGAACCAACCCTGCCAAGGTGTCTGGTAAAACCCGGACCGGATTCCACCTTATTTCACTGCAAATGAATGCATGCAAGGCAACATATATCGTCCATCGATCACCTCGCCTCTCATAACGTCACATATCCCCCCCCCCCCTCTGCTCAAGCCCCTGCAGCAGAGCAACTGTACCAACCAGACAGTGGATGCGGGAAAGTGCATCTGTATTATTCTGGAGTTTCCCCGCTCTATGCTCCACTGTGAACTTGAATGCTTGCAAAGCAAGGAACCAACTTGTCATCCGACTGTTTTTCTCCTTGTTATCACACATCCATTTAAGAGGGGCATGATCAGTGACTAATTTGAATGGTCTCCCCAATAGTTAATATTTAAGGGCATCTAAGGCCCATTTGATATCCAAACATTCCTTCTCAACACAGGCATAGTTTTTCTCATGTATATTAAGCTTTCTGATAAGGTAGACCACTGGATACTCCTCCCCGTCTCTGAGCTGGGACAGTACAGCACCCAGCCCCACATCAGAGGCGTCTGTCTATACCACAAACATCTTTGTGAAATCTGGGGTCACGAGCACAGGTTGTGCACTAAGGGCTTGCTTCAACATTTGAAATGCCTTCTCTGCCTCCGAATTCCACTTGATTATGACCGACCCTCTACCCTTCGCCAGATCTATCAGTGGGGCTGCAATGGTGGTAAAATTGGGGAAAAATGCCTGTAGTATCCTGTGATCCCAAGAAATGCACGAACTTGCTTTTTATTTATATTGATCTGAGGTTTGATCAGCCCCCAACCAATAATGTAGCCAAGGTATTTGGCCCCCTCCAAGCAGGGCCAGATTAACATTAGGTAACATTAGGTGCAGCTCCAGGCCCCTACCTCAAAATAGGCCCATGCCAGTGAGTCATTAATGCTGTTTAGCTCTGCCTGTGTACGCCATTATTATGTAAATTGTGGGTGACAGGAGCTATTGTTATGTAAATCGCGGACGGCAGGCACTATTGTTATGTTAATTGCGGGCAGCCGGGAGGCGCTATTGTTAAGTAAATCAAAGGCGGCAGCTGAGTTCCACAGAGTGCAGTGTCGCACAGCATAGAGGCTTGTTCCTTCCCCACAGCTTTCGCTCCCATAGTGCAAAATACAGCAAATGGCAATAAATAGCGCCAAAACGGTATTCGCTATAGCGCCCAGGCAACAGATAGCACCCAAATCCTTACTTCAGTTAAGACCTGGAGATGTGCACATGGAAATAATGTTTAGCGCATGATATAATCACCTAAATTGTACTAAAATTTGCCTTATATTGTTTAAAGATAATCTGCTTTTAAACTGTGTGAAAAAGTGATTTCTACACTGAAATATCTTTAAAAGTCTGAGAAGAGATAAATACCCAGTCTCTTTACTCCTAGGTGCAGAGCAGAGGTGAGCACAACCTAGCATGGCCATCCATGGAGTAATTACAGGGCGCTATAGTAAATACCAAAATGAGAGTGAAAGTTTTTTGGAAGTAAAAGTTGGAGCAATGCAGCCCTATGCAATTTTCAGCCATTCATTCTAATCCAATTGTAACTTCCCCAAATAAATCCATTTCATGTTGAGATGAAATGTATCTTTCTCTCAAAGAAATTGTCCTTGCAACAATGTTGCAATTTTGATCATCTTTTTTGTTTTTAAGAATGGTAGAATGTATAATATTTTCATGTTTTGATACAATATTATTTTTTCTCTGTCACTTTCACTTGTTGATATCTAGCGCACAAAAATATTTCCCCAAACTCACACAGGTGTCTTTACAAACCAAAAACAATACCATTGCTTATGGAAATTTAAAAAGGAATCCCATTTGTTTTATTTTTTATTCTTTCCAAAAGATTTTTATAGAGGAAGTAAACCCTGATGGGTTTTACTTCCTCTTTGTTCCACTTTGTTACCCTGCAATTTAAAAGCATAATAGACTAGTATGCATCGCATACTAGTCTATTATGTGTCACTTACCTGCATTGGAAGCCTGCGATGTCCCCGCTCCAGGCCGTATCCATCTTCACCCCTCTTCCTTCCGGGGCTGCGATCTCCAGCTCTGTGACAGGCCGGAGCTGCGTGGCGTCATTCCCACGCATGCGCACAGGAGTTGCCAATCACGGCACAATCTCAGTCAAGAAACGGCACATCGGCACATGCGAGTACAGTGAGGTCAGGCACTGATGTGGATGCGAAGGCCTGGCTCGCAGTCTCCGCTCTAATTCAGCCAAAAGGTGTTCTATTGGGTTGATGTCAGGACTCTGTGCAGGCCAGTTAAGTTCCTCCACCCCAAACTCGTTCATCCATGTCTTTATGGCCCTTGCTTTGTGCACTGGTGTGCAGTCATGTTGGAACAGGAAGGGGCCATCCCCAAACTGTTCCCACAATGTTGGGAGCATGAAAGGCCCACCAAAATCCTCAGCACCAGGCCCACGATGCTCTTAATCTGGCCCTGCCTCCAAGCCTATGGCACACTTTCTGGAGTTGACAGTGAGTCCTGCTTTCCTAAGAAAATCTACTACTGCTTGCACTCAGGCAAATGGGATTCCCAATCTGGGCTGTGGATGACTACATCGCCAAAATAGGCAGCTGCATATTGGCAATGTGGTCTTAAGGTCATATCCATCATTCTCTGGAATGAGGCAGGAGCATCATGCAAGCCAAAAGGCATACACTTATACTGGAAGGACCCCTTGGGGGTAGAAAACGCAGTTTTCTCATTCACAGACTCTATTAGGGGTATCTTCCATTAACCTTTAGTCAGATCTATAGTAGTTATGTACCGGGCACCTCCCAATCTCTCAACAAGCTTGTCAACCCCAGGCATTGGGTGCGCATCGAATTAGGACGCGCTGTTCAACTTTCTGAAATCATTGCAAAACCTTATCATCCCATCTGGTTTTGGGACAAATACAATGGGACTGGACCAGTCACTGTGGGACTCCTCTACCACGTCCAGCTCTAACATGTTTTTTATTACATTTGCAACTTCTTCGTGCCTGACCTTGGGTATTTTATAGGGCTTTACATATGCGGACACCTTCCGTAATTATGTCATGCTGAATAACTGTGGTCAGTCCGGGCAGGTGAAAGAAAGTCTCTATTTTTACTCACAAATTCTTTAACGTCCTTCTGTTGGGCCACTGACAAGGTTTCAGTTATGGGCACTTTTGGAGTCACAAGGGATACGCCCTTTTGGGGGTTGGCATTGCCAGTAAAGTCTTTCTGTCCTTCCAAGGTTTCAAGAGATTAACGTGATATATTTGCTATGGTTTCCTTTTCCCTGGCTAGTAAACGTTGTAGTTTACCTCCCCTACTCTTTCCATAATTTCAAAGGGACCTTGCCACTTTGCTAGAAATTTACTCTCAACTGTGGCACTAGACCCGGGTCTTGGCACCCCGATTATAAACCCTTCTCTGGGCCTCCTGGGCTTGCTCCATATGTTCCTGTACCAGCAGCATAACAGTACCGATTCTATCTTG
This sequence comes from Glandirana rugosa, assembly GCA_018402905.1. Classification (NCBI taxonomy): domain Eukaryota; kingdom Metazoa; phylum Chordata; class Amphibia; order Anura; family Ranidae; genus Glandirana; species Glandirana rugosa. The sequence goes on from BLSH010197533.1 coordinate 1,278,209, forward strand.
CATCAGTGAGATATGCTCGATGACGCTTCTATAAGGCGTGGTAACTCCCTCCCATGTTTCTTTTGCAACATCTAGCAATCCCCTGGGATGTCTACCATACCGTAGTTCAAAAGGGGAGTAACCTGTGAGAAATCCCAATTTCTCCCATCTTTGTCCACCACCTTTTTGAACATGCTTTTGAGCGTTTTGTTATATTTCTCCACAAGACCATCAGTTTGCGGGTGGTAGATAGAGTTATGGAGATGGGAGATTTTGAACAACTTACACAATTCTTTAGTGACTCCAGACATAAATGGGGTTCTTGATCTGTTAATATCCCTTTTGGAATACCCACAGGACTGAATATCTGGACAAGTTCTTTAGCAATAGTTTTAGCTGAGGTATTATGTAAGGGAATGGCTTCAGGATATTGTGTGGCATAGTCCAGTATTACCAGTATGAGCTGATGGGCCCCAGGAAGACTTTATTACTGGTGATACACTGCTTTCAGTGTATCATAATCCTGGGCAGTCTCTGATTCCAGGTCATAATAGGCTTTTTGGGGTTCTCCTGTCTGAAAAGACACTAGCAGTCCTGCCCATTGCTTTTTTTACCATCCTTCTCGAACAGTGACTCTTTCAAAGGTTGCTAGGTACGCTTCTACATCATCTGCAGGTGTCATCTCCTGGCACGCACCATTTTCTCTTCCACCGCTAAAGGACTTGTGGACCCCTTCTTTAACTCCACCAGGGCTTCCGCAAACTGGCGATTCGCTTCCTGCTTGGCTGCAACGGCCTGGCGGTTCGCCTCCTGCTGCGCTGAAATGGCCTGTTCGACTTGGCGATTGGTTTCCTGCTGCTGGCAATTGCTCTCCTGCTGGGTTGCAGTGGATTGCAGCAGAGCTTTTAACACGTCATCCATCTTGTTTAGGAAGATGCCAGTCGAATCCACCAGGTGTGGAGGGTTAGCTCAATAGGGATCACCTTCTCTGGAAAAAGGCAGTCCAAACGGCAGGTTTGCCAATGAACCAATGCAATGTGATAATGCTTACTTGAAAAAAACGCATGTCTCTTTTTGCACAGGTAGCATGTACAGCAACAGGAACGCTTGGAAAAGCAAATGTGTGTAATTTCAGTTGATGGAAAGCCAGTCACAGCTCTGCTATCTTCTGGTAGTGCAGTGACCTTAGTGAAAGGTGATTGTGTAAATTTACACCCTAGCACTATTGGAGTTATTTGCATACATGGTGACAAACGTGATTACCAGACTGCTGTGGTTGAGATTGATACCCCTTGGGGCATGGTGACACATTCAGTGGGGGTGGTACCCTCACTGCTTCATGAAGCCCTAGTGGGAAATTTTCCACAGTTTTGGAGTTTATGGGAAAACAAAAGGAGTCGGAAAGACAGAGCGCCCCCTGCTGAGGAAACACTGGAACTCACACCAGACCCTTTTGATTACAAAATTGAAAGGAAAATTGTTGACGTGTCTGAGGAAGGAGAATATCCTTTTCCTTTTTCTGTGATGGCTGGGGAGCAGGAGGAGCTGGAATCCAGCCCCCAGCTGGAAGGTAATGAGCAAGAAATCATCTCTAAATCTAACTGTGAGACTGGACAGAATGTGGTGCCTGACTTAGCGGTCAGGAAAGATGATTTTTGTACAGAACAACTAAAAGACACCACTCTCACTAGAGCCAGAGAAAACATTAAAATTATATATGGGGAACCTCTTGAACCTAATGTAGGGGTGTCTTTTCCCTACATGGCTCTTAAAAATAACTTGCTGTATCATGTGGTAAAGCAAAGGGAGGAGGAGGTAGAGCAGCTAGTGGTTCCCAAACCATATCGCCGAATGGTATTAGATTTAGACCATGGTCATATGATGGGGGACATCTGGGTATAGCGAAAAGGAGACAAAAACCCTGAGATTTTTTTGGGCCGGGTTATATGCAGATGTCAAAAATATTGTGAGTCATGCCCAGAGCGTCAGTATTCTGTGCCATCGCCCCATTTTCGCAGTCTGCTGGTACCGTTACCAATAATTGAAGTGCTGTTTGTAAGAATTGGCATGGATCTGGTGGGACCAGTAGTAAAGTCTGCCCGGGGTCATTAGCACATACTGGTAATACTGGACTATGCCATGCAATATCCTGAAGCCATTCCCTTAAGTAATACCTCAGCTAAAACTATTGCTAAAGAGCTTGTCCAGGTATTTAGTCATGTGGGTATTCCAAAAGAAGTATTCACGGATCAAGGCACCCCATTTATGTCGCGAGTCACTAAAGAATTGTGTAAATTGTTCAAAATCTCCCAAACCTCTGTCTACCACCCACAAACTGATGGTCTTGTGGAAAGGTATACCCAAAGGCTCAAAGGCATGTTAAAAAGGTGGTGGGAGAAATTGGGTTTTCTTGCTGCCATACCTCATATTTCCATACAAGAGGCACCTCAGGCGTCTACAGGTTACTCCCCTTTTGAACTACTGTATGGTAGACATCCCAGGGAATTGCTAGATGTTGCCAAAGAAACATGGGAGGGAGCAACCACGCCTTATAGAAGCATCATCGAGCATATCTCACTGATGCAAGATAGAATCGCTGCTGTTATGCCGCTGGTACAGGAACATATGGAGCAAGCCCAGGACAGGAACATATGGAGCAAGCCCAGGAGGCTCATAGAAGGGTTTATAATCGGGGTGCCAAAACCTGGGTCTTCATCCCTGGTGATAGAGTACTGGTACTAGTCCCCACAGTCGAGAGTAAATTCCTAGCAAAGTGGCAAGGTCCCATTGAAATTATGGAAAGAGTAGGGGAAGTAAAATACAAAAATTACCAGCCAGGGAAAAGGAAACCACAACAAATGTATCACATTTGGTTTTTAATGATTTCAGAAAGTTGAACAACGTGTTCAAATTCGATGCATACCCAATGCCTCAGGTCGACGAGCTTGTTGACAGATTGGTTAGTGCCCGGAACATAACTGCATTAGACCTGACTAAAGGTTATTGGCATATACCCCTAACAGAGTCTGTGAAAGAGAAAACTGCGTTTTCTACTCCTGAGGGGTCCTTCCAGTATAAGCGGATGCCTTTTGGCTTGCATGGTGCTCCTGCCTCGTTCCAGAGAATGATGGATAAGTCCTAAAGGCCACATCGCCAATATGCAGCCGCCTATTTGAACGACGTAGTCATCCACAACACAGATTGGAAATCCCCTTTGCCCCGGGTGCTAGCAGAAGTAGATTCTCTTAAGAAAGCAGGACTCACTGCCAACCCCAGAAAGTGTGCCATAGGCTTGGAGGAGGCCAAATACCTTGACTATATTATTGGCCGAGGGCTAATCAGACCTCAGATCAATAAAATTGAGGCAGTTCAAAAGTGGCCAAAACCTATAAATAAAAAGCGAGTTTGTGCATTTCTTGGGATTACAGGACACTACAGGCATTTTATTACCAATTTTGCCACCATTGCAGTCCCACTGACAGATCTGACGAAGGGCAGAGGGTTGGTCATGATCAAGTGGAATCCGGAGGCAGAGAAGGCATTTCAAATGTTGAAGCAAGCCCTGTGTGTACAATCTGTGTTCGTGACCCCAAATTTAACAAAGGAATTTGTGGCACAGACGGACGCCTCTGATGTGGGACTGGGTGCTGTACTGTCCCAGGTCAGAGACCAAGTGGTCTACCTTAGCAGAAAAGCTCAACATACATCAGAAAAACTATGCCTGTGTTGAGAAGAAATGTTTAGCCATCAAATCACTGACCATGCCCCTCTTAAATGGATGTGTTGTAACAAATAGAAAAACAGTTGGGTGACCAGGTGGTTCCTTGCTCTGCAAGCATTTAAATTCACAGTGGAGCATAGAGTGGGGAAACTCTGGAATAATGCAGACGCCCTTTCCTGTGTCCACTGTCTGGTTGGGACAGTTGCTCAGCCACAAGGGCTTGAGCAGGGGGGGGGATATGTTACATTATATGATGTGAGGTCATCGATGAGCGATATGTGTTGCCTTGCATGCGTTCATTTGCAGTGCACTAAAGTGGAATTCGGTCTGAGTTTTACCAGCCACCTTGGCAGGGTTGGTTCCAGACCAGATTGTGTGGTCCACTGGAGTCCACTAGGTGGTTTAAATAATCAGAAGGAGAGCAGAGTTTTGCTCTGACCTGGGACTCGGGAGCCATCAGCCTGAGAGAGCTGGCATATGGAAGTTTGCTTATTGACTGAGACAAAACGTTTTGCACTGTCTATATTTTATGGGTGTCTGGGAGAAGCCTTTCACCTCTCAGTTAGGGAAACTGAAATGTTTAGTTAGTGCCTGGATGCCGAGGATTTATTTTCAGGTTTGTTTATTTGATTTCTACATGCAAACTTTTATATAAACCTGGCTACAAGCCAGATTTTAAGGAAACCTGCCGTTTGGACTGCCTTTTTCTTGGGAAGGTGATCCCCATTGACCTAGCCCCCAACACCACTTACAAAAAAATGAAGGGTCTATCATTTTTATCATAGGTGAATTTTAAATGATAGAGATAGAATATCAACCAAAAATACAGAAAAAACACATGAAAACACAGTGGTCTATTCTCATGACCCAGAAACCCAGTAGATCGTCTACTGGAAAGCTCCCTAGATAATCTTCCACCATATGATGCAGACGTGCCGAGGGGATCTTGAAGCTGACAGCCCTGGGAGCCGAGGACAAAAAAATTTTGAAATGCATCACTGAGGTGTCCTGCCTTAGAAGATATTGCAAACCTGGGCACCTGTTTAAGAACCGCATCACCACCAAATTGAGGACATGTGTCATGGGGTGGGCAGAACATTAGTGCCACTATTGAACACCACCATACCTGGATCAAGCTTCCGTGGAGTGAACCACCTCTGGGCTTGCCCCAGCAGAGCTGAAAGAATCTCTGCTCCAATGTGGCTAAGGTCCCCTAGACAGACCAGCTAAATCAATTTATGGGATCATTTGGCCTGACTCGTGGAATGACCCTTTGATCGTTTAGGGTGTACTGGTGGTTCATATGACAATTCAGCAGAGGAAGGCATCGAGGAGGAGGAGGGGGTGAAGCTGACAGATCTCGCATCATCAGTTGTATGGAGATGTGGTGGAAAATTAAGCTCCAGCACTGAGCCCTGTCTTGCATCCTTCCTAGTTGCAAGCAGAGCTACCCAGTGTGCTGTGAACAAAATATAACGTCCCCCACCATGCTTGCTGGACCATGTGTCAGCAGTAATGTGGACAGTGCTGCTGACTGCCTTGCCCACCAGTGCCAAAACATTGCCTTCCATATGATGGTACAGAGCTGGAATGGCCTTACGTGCAAAGAAATAGCGACTGGGAACATGCCATTGTGGTACAGCACATTCTGCAAATTTAGAGAAGGGGCAGAAGCCACCAGATGGAAAGGAAGGAGTTGTAAATCCAGCACTAATTTAGACACTGGGCATGTGGGTGGCAGGGAGTGTATTGTTTTTTTTTCGATGCAGTAGCTGGGACAGAGAAATTTGCCTGCGAAACTCTGCAGCAGGTGGTGTGCTTCTGGCAGAAGTGTTGCAAAGACCTGTGACACCCTTTGCTATACCATCATCCCTGTCAGTGGAGGCTGCTGAGAGGTCATGAGATATAGTGGGGGTAGACATTAAAGGTGAGGAGTGGGGAGGAGAAGAATTGTGTCCCTTGTGTGTGGCTTGCAGGTGCTCTTGCCAACAGGCTGAGTGGTAGGAAGTTAAATGCCTTGCCAAGCATGTGGTACCCAATTGGCTGGTGTTTTTCCCATGCTTGATCTGCTTGCAGCAGAGATTTCAAATTGCAACAGTGCGTTCGGCTGCACATGTGCTAAAAAAGGCCCACATAGCTGAGCTGTGGGTAGTGGCCTGGGAGGTAACAGCTCTGATGGAATAGGGTGGCTATTCTCTACTCTTCCATGATGGCTGCCTCTGGAGGACATCCTGCCTCGTTGGGGTTGTTTCTCCCCCTCACTTTCCTCCTCTGCTCTATCCGGCACTCAAGTCACGTCAGTGACCTCATCATCCCCTCCAACTTCATCATCGCTGGAGCCAACTTGGCAATACACTGCGGCTAGGGAACATGACTGCCAATTTGTTGTTTATTAGTGTTCTCCCCACTCTGTAGGCTCATGCTACTCTTTTCCTCAACCTCAGAACCTGTCAGCAACCATGAATCAGACTGAGACAGAAGTGCAGTTAAAATCACACTTTATAATAAAATGGTAAAATAGTACAAACAGAATAAACGTGGTCAAAACATAGCCAGGGTTTAGTAAGCAGAGCGGATTGTCGGAACAAGCCAGTAAAACAGGAATCTAGAGATTAGCATAGTCAGAAGCAGCAAACAGAATAAGGAATCAAAAGGGAAGTCAGCCAGGCAAAAGTCCTTAACAGGAAAACACAGCAGAGAGTATTTGGATATGTTGATCAAGGCGAAGGCACAGGAGATCTGATCCAGACAGTTTAAATATCCAGCAAGGCTGACTGACGAGTAGGATATGATCATCAGATGAGTCACTGTGGAATAATGAGTTCTGGCCAATAACTGACATCTGAGTAGCCTGAGTTCCGAGAAGGGAGGGCTGAGCCCAGCCCTGACCGTATCCCCTCCTCAAGGGAGGGGTCCTTGAGGAGGGGGTAGTGTCAGGGCCGGGCTCAGCCCCTCAGAGGGCCACCAGGTTTGAGGGGAAAATGTCTATGGAAAGCACGGAGGAGGACAGGAGCATGTACATCCGAGGAGGAGACCCAAGAGCGCTCCTCCGGACCGGACCTTTTATAATGAACCAGGTACTGTATGCGCCCACGGAACCTATGGGAGTCAATGATAGATTTTATTTCATACTTCTTTTGGTTCTCAACCTGAACTCGGTACATTTTAGAAGGAAGGTCAAAAGCGTAAGCCACTGGGTTGATCTTACGGAGAATACGGAAAGGCCCAATAAACCGTGGTGCCAGCTTCAGTGAGGCAACACAGAGCCGGAGATTGTGAGATGACAGCCAGACCCTCTCCCTAACTTGGTAGGAACACGCAGGTAGGCGTCTGCGGTCAGGAAGAAGTCTGTACCTATAATTAGCACGTCACAACATGGATGGTTGGAAACCATCAGACAACATGGATGGCTGGAAACCATAATTCGCCATAAACTGAGACAATCGGGAAGCAGTATTAACAGCACTATTGTGAGTAAACTCCACCCAAGGTAAGAGGTCTGACCAGCTGTTATGGAGGTCAGAAATATAGCAATGTAGAAACTGTTCCAAGGACTGGTTGGCTTGTTCTATGGCCCCATTGGGCTGCGGGTGTTACGCAGAAGAGAAGGAAAGCTGAATTCCCAACTGTGCACAAAAGGCTCGCCAAAACCTGGACACAAACTGGCTACCCCTGTCCGAGACGATAACCTTGTAAGCAAAAGATCTCCCGAGCAAAAATGGATGCCAGATCTTTGGACGTGGGCAACTTCTTAAGTGAAATACAATGTGACATTTTTGAGAACCGGTCAACCACCATAAGGATAACTGTGTTGCCCTGGGAGTTGGGTAACTCCACAATAAAATTCATAGACAAGTGGGTCCAAGCCCTCTCTACATTAGGTATGGGTTGTAGGAGGTCCACTAGAAGGTGTTGAGGTGTCTTACTCTGAGCAAACACTGAACAAGCAGCTATGAAAGCAGCTACAGTAGCGCAGAGACTAGACCACTAGAATTGTTGGGAAATAGCCCAAATGAGTTGATTCTTCCCTGGGAGGCCAGCAGCCTTGGGAGAACGGTAAGTCTGGAGCACAGCAGTGCGGAGACTCTCAGGGACAAAGCAGCGGTCAAGGTTTCTCGGGAGGAGAATGAATCTGAGCGGCTAGAATTTTGTCACCCAAAGGTGAAGTGAGACTGGTATGAATGGTAGCCAGAATACGATCGGGAGGTATCACAGGAATGGGAACCGACTCCATTTTGAAAGTGGAGGAAAACTGTTGCAACAATGCAATAGCCCTTACATTCTTAGTACTGTCTAAGAATGAGACTATGTAATTGAAGCTTGACAAAAAAAGAGCCCATTGCACCCTTCTGAGAGAGAGGCATTTAGCCTCAGACAAGAATGAGATTCTTATGGTCAGTCAAAATGAGAACCGGCACAGTAGTACCCTTGAGGAGATGCTTCCATTCTTTAAGAGTTAAAATGATTGCTAACAACTCTCTGTCCCCAATCTCATAATTGCATTCTGCAGGAGACAATTTCTTGGAAAAGTAACCACAAGGAAGCATATCGCTCTCAGAGGCTCTACGTTGAGACAGAAGGGTACAAACTCCAGTCTCAGATGCATCAACTTGAAGGATGAAGGGTAACATGGGATCAGGATGTGCCAACATAAGAGCTGAATCAAAGGCAGCATTCAGAGACTCAAAGGCTTTAATGGAATCCGGAGACCAATTCTGTGGGTTACCGTCCTTTCTGTCATATCAGTCAGGGGTTTGACCAGAGACGAGAAGTTACGATAAAAATTGGCAAAGCCAAGAAAACGTTGTAGTGGATGTAAACCCACGGGTCGGGGCCACTGTAGAACTGCCGATAGTTTCTCTGGGTCCATTAAAAAACCAGCAGTGGAAATGACATAACCCAGCAATTTAACCTGTTCATAATGGAACTCGCACTTCTCCAATTTACAATACAGGTTATTATCTCTCAGCCTATGACGCACACGGCAGACATCTGCGTGGTAGCTCTCTAGAAACTTGTAATATATGAGGATATGGTCGAGATAAACCACCACACATTTCTGCAAAAAATCTCCAAGGAATTCCTGAAAAGCTGCCAGAGCGCTGCAAAGACCAAACGGCATTACAAGGTATTCATAATGGCCTGTCCTGGTATAAAGCGCAGTTTTCCATTCTTCACCCTCCTTGATCCTCACAAGATTGTATGCCCCTTTCAGATCAAGCTGTGTGAAAACCATTGCTCCCTTGAGGCAGTCAAATAACTCCGTAATCAACGGAATCAGATAAGCATTTTTATATAGATACAAGATCTCAGTTCACCACTCTTCTTTTTCACAAAGAAAAAACCAGCACCAGCAGGAGACGAGAATTTGCGGATGAACTCGAGAAAGTGCGTCGGCAACATAGTCCTCCCATGGCTTTATCCTCCAAGACAGAAGGCACCTGGTTGAAGGTCAATTGCACAATCATAAGACCGGTGTGTAAGCAAAATACCGGCTTCACCTTTATCAAAGACATCGCTAAATTTGTGGTACTCCTCAGGCAAGGAGAGGCGTGAAGAGGTGCACAAGACCTTAGCCACTTTCTGAAAACATGTCTTACTGCATCGTGGCGACCAGGAAAGAACCTCAGCACAAAACCAATCAAAAGAGGGGTTGGGCTTCTGTAACCAAGGATAACCAATAACCTCTGGGAAATGAGGTGAGGAAATGACTTGGAATTGGATTATCTCATGGTGAAGAGCCCCTACAGCCATGGTCAATGGAGCAGTCTCATGAGTCACGTGGGCAGGCTGTAGCGGTCTCACATCAATAGCCTCAATGGTAAGAGGAGTGGCACGAAGTTGCAGCGGAATCAAGTGCTTAAACACAAAGGCACCATCTATGAACAGGCCTACAGCCCTAGAGTCCATTAGAGCCTGTATATCGATTGATGACTCAGACCAAGAAATGGTAGCCGGAACCAAGGGCTTATTGTTAAGAATAACTGGGGATGAAACCACGCCACCTAAGGTCTGTCCCCTACAGGACCTCAAAGGGTGCTGGCGTTTCCTGCACGGGTAGGACAAGACTTCAAAAAGTGACCTGCCTGGCAACAATAAAGGCACAATCTCTCCCTCCTCTTAAAGGCCCTCTCTTCCGCAGAGAGACGTGTGAAGCCCAACTGCATGGGTTCTACTGCACTGGCCGACTTGGTACCAGGAGGCATGGAAGGTGAGGGAGGCAGGGGTTGGACTGCAAAGCTCAGAGCCAAATGTACAGAAGGCTTCTGCAAGCGCTCCTTAACCACTTTACCACTGGGCACTTAAACCCCCTTCCTAACCAGACCAATTTTCATCTTTCAGTGTTCTCACATTTTGAATGACAATTATTCAGTCATACTACACTGTACCCATATGAAAATTATGTCTTTCTTTCACACAAATAGAGCTTTCTTTTGGTGGTATTTAATCAACATTGGGGTTTTTATTTTTTGCGCTATAAATGGAAAAAGACCAACAATGTTGTAAGAAAATGCATTTTTCTTTGTTTCTGTTATAACATTTTGCAAATTAGTAATTTTTCTTAATAAAATTCTGGCCAAAATTTATACTGCTATATATCTTTGGTAAAAATAACCTAAGTGTATATTATTTGGTCTACAATCTATGTGCCAATCACTGAAAATTGATCACACCTGATGTTCTGACGGCCTATCTCCACAAATTACCGCATTTTGGAAAGTAGACAGTCCAAAGTATTCAATAAAAGGCATGGCGAGTTTTTTTGAAGCTTTAATTCTTTCCCACAATTCTTTGCAAAATGAAGATTTTTCCTCTGTTTTTTTTTCAAAAAAATTTCATATTAACAGGTTAGTTCTCACACCCAGCATATGCATACCACAAATTATACCCCAAAACACATTCTAACACTCCTCCTGAGTGTGGTGATACCACATGTGTGGGACATTTTCACAGCCTGGCCACATACAGAGGACCAATGTCAGGCATTCTAGGAGCATAAATTACACATCTCATTTCCTGACTACCTCTTGTTCTTTTGAAGGTCCTGGAGCACCAGGACAATGGAAACACTCAAAAAATGACCCCATTTTGGAAAGCTAACACCCAAACGTATATTCTATGAGACATGGTGAGTCTCGAACATTTTTTCCACACGTTTTTGGAAAATGTGGAAAGGTTTTTACACAAAGTTGTCTATTTATACAATATTTCTAACACACAGCATGTACCTAGCAAAAATTACACCCCAAAATATATTCTGCTACTCCTTCCGAGTATGGCGATACCACACTTTTACACAGCCTGGTCATATACAGAGGCCCAACAGGCAGGGAGCACCAACAGGTGTTCTAGGGGCATACATTTCACTGTAGTAGCACTGATGAACGCTGTAGTGGCACGGATGGGCACTGTAGTGGCATGGATGTGTCATGGATGAGAACTGATGTGGTATGGATGAGCATGAATGAGGCATAAATGAGCACGGATGGGGGTGGATGAGCCATGGATGGGATGGCTGAGCACGGATGCATGGGTGAGCACGGATGCATGGGTGAGCACGGATGCATGGGTGAGCATGCATGGATGGGTGAGCACGGATGCATGGGTGAGCACAGATGGATGGCGGAGCATGGATGAGCACGGATACATGCGTGAGCATGGATGCATGGGTGAGCATGCATGCATGGGTGAGCACAGATAGATGGCGGAGCACAGATGCATGGCTGAGCATGAATGCATGGATGAGCACGGATGCATGGGTGAGCACGGATGCATGGGTGAGCACAGATGGATGGCGGAGCACAGATGTATGGGTGAGCATGGCTGGATGGGTGAGCACGGATGCATGGGTGAACACGGATGCATGGGTGAGCACGGATGAGGCTGGATGGGTGAGCACGGATGCATGGGTGAGCACGGATGCATGGGTGAGCACAGATGGATGGCGGAGCACGGATGCATGGATGAGCACAGATGCATGGGTGAGCACAGATGAATGGCGGAGCACGGATGCATGGGAGAGTATGGCTGGATGGGTGAGCATGGATGCATGGGTGAACACGGATGCATGGGTGAGCATAGATGGATGGCGGAGCATGGATGCATGGGTGAGTATGGCTGGATGGGTGAGCATGGATGCATGGGTGAACACGGATGCATGGGTGATGGATGAGGCTGGATGGGTGAGCATGGATGAGGCTGGATGGATGGGGGTGCAGACTGGCATATAGCAGTGCTGTGGGCACTTCAGATCCTGCCCACAGCACCACTGCTTCTGATCTCTCCCCCTCACCTCTCACACTGCACCCATCGGTGCAGAGAGGGGAGAGATAAACCGGATATCCGCCGGCTTGTTTACATCTGATCAAATGATGGAACGATCAGGTGGCAAACGGCCGCTGCGAGCAGACGTTTACCGCGATCCGTGATGCGCCGGATGCCCTCCCAGAACAAGGGATCCACCTTGCGGCCGTGTTTCTACATGACACGGTCGGCAAGTGGTTAAAGGAAGGTCTCTCTCAGAGTATGGCAAACATGATCAACTTCTCCAGCTAAGTGGGTATGTCTTGGGCTGCTATCTCATCTTTGATGTTATCAGAGAGACCACGAGAAAAAGCAGCCACGAGAGCCTCATTGTTCCAAGCAACCTCTGCTGCCAGAGTACGGAATTCAATGGTGTAATCTGCAACAGTACTCGTACTGAGGCTCTTGGCAGCAGAAGTGGAGCGTGCGGGAACGTCAAATACCCTTTTAAAGGAAGCCACAAACGCTGGGTGACTCAGGACTAGGGCTGCAACTAACGATTATTTTGATAATCGATTAGTTGGCCGATTATGGTTTCGATTAATCATATAAAAACTTACACAAAAAGTAATACGCCATTTTTTAATTTATTTATGTAAAAGAATAATGAAAAAATGGATTGTTACACTCAAACTGCAGAAACACAACTGTGCAGATATTTAAAAAGCAGTTCAAAAACAAGAAACTCTGAAAAGAGGTGGACTTACTTTAACTGTTCAAGAAACTTTGCATTTGAATGTAAAAAAGTCAGCATGTCAACATGCTCGGGGCTAAGGCTGGCTCTCTTTTTACAAACGATGTTGCCTGCAACAGAAAAGAGGCGCTCTGACGGAGTGGAGGTGCCTGGGATACACAAGAAGGATTTCGCAAGTTGTGCCAGGGTAGGATATTTTTCTCGGTTACCCTTCCACCAACTCAAAGGGTTTCCCTCCTTCGCAAGTGCCTTCTCAGCAAAATAAGCTTGAACTTCATTTCGTACTTTATCCTCCTCAAGTTGCGCCTCTTCCTCTTCACTGCTGCCCCCAGACTCAAGGAGTGAATCAAGTAGATGTTGCAGAATTAGATGCTGAAGGCTCAGCTCTAGTTCCAGCCTCAGACGAAGTGGTGCACCATCTCCCTTCTCAAAGCAAGCGCTAACGCTTCTGTCTGTACTTTTGCCTGCACAGTTATGGTTTGTTCTGACGTTAGAAATTTTAGTTTTCTAAATCTTGGGTCCAGGGCAGATGAAACAATTACGTTGTTTGGTACCTGTTCAAAAAGGATAGCTTGGAAGCTCTTCAGTGGAGAGGACTCAAAAGAAGCACCCTCATTGGACCGCAACAGCCCCTTCACCAGTGCAGGCACGGATGATAGAGTAACATACTCTTGGCCACTTAAGAATACAGTACAGTATTCAAAAGGTTTAAGAGCAGTGGAAAGTTCTTCAAGAATAATCCACTGGTCTGGTTTTAAGTCCAGGTAATGTTTGCCCCTTTGTGAAACAGATGGGTCATACAGAGTTGCAGTTACCGGCCACCTTTGTTCAATGAGTCGTTCAACCATAGTATATGTTAGGGACCTGGTAGTGAGCCTGACGGTCGGGGGTGGCCTCTCCTACGACTCCGGTTCGTGGGACCGCTGGAGTTGGGAACAGCGGCCACAGGAGCACGGTGGGGTAAGAGTGCCTGTAGAAGTCCAGGAGTATCCGTCAGCAGCAGACAGGAGATGTGCTGGAAGGGTGCTGATGTTTAGAGCAGGATACTTGTTGGGACCGGATGGTCGCAGGCACAGTAGCAGAGTCAGGGACGAGCAGGGTCGGCAACGGGCAGGCAGCAGAGGTACAGAAGGATGAGGTGGTCGGATGGTCGTAGGCAAGCCAGGGGTCGGTACAGGCAGAGTTCAGGCAAGGTCAGGCAGGCCGGGTCA
>BLSH010197533.1:1292127-1311821 GCA_018402905.1 Glandirana rugosa
ACTGGGCCGGACGGACTGGAACGGACTTGAGACGGACATGGCTGGGGACCGAACGGATGCTGGTAGGCTGGTGGAGTAGGAAGAGTAGGCAAGCCAGGGGTCGGTACAGGCAGAGTTCAGGCAAGGTCAGGCAGGCCGGGTCACAGGAATCAGATAATGGGTAGCAGAACACTCAGGAAAACAGGGCACACGCTGAAGATCAGGCAGCATCTGCTTACAGGAAGCAGGAAGTTTAAATAGAGCTGTTCCTCTAAGAATTAGAGGAAACAACAACCAAATGCTATTAACCCTCCGCACCATCTTCTAACAGTATAATAGTAAGTGCTATTCCATCTTGTGCTTACATCTTGAAGAAGCTTGTGCTCAGATGTACCCATTTGCTTCTGTTTCTCCTTCAACTTGCTACTGGCTAGCTCACTTTTTTTAAATGTTCAACTAGTCCTCTTGCAGCACTAACAGCTCTCTCAATTCCTGAATTCTTTAATGCAGCACTGATCACCAGATGCAAGGTGTGGCCAGTGCAGCGGATACTGGTCCAGCCATGCGTGTCCTCCAGGATTTTTGCAGCAGCCACAATATTTGCACCATTGTCATGCACAATGGCAATTATTTTCTGAGCTGGAATTTCAAATTTTGTCATGATTTCCTCCAACCATTCTGCAATATTTGCTGTTGTATGTCTGTCTTCCAGAGGCATGGTAGTGAGGCAGATAGAAATCATCTTCCACTCCTCCCCGATGTAGTGACATGTAATGCCAAGGAAAGCCTCCATCGCTATACTTTTCCATATGTCTGCAGTAAAGGCAATTCTGCTTTCATTAGCTCTGATGGCATCCTTCACTTTCTGAAATGCCTCCTGGTACTTTCGCTCCACTAGTTTAGTAAAATGGGTTCTTGATAGTAGAGTATATCCAGGGTTCAGTACACTGATCATGCTTTTAAATCCTCTGTCTTCAACCATGAACAGTGGTCGCATGTCAGTGACTAGCATTTTCAGGATAGAATCTGTTATAACTGCTGATTGTTGGGGAGTGCACGGACGATTTTGCTGCACAAACTCCGTCATGGTGCCTTGTTTCTTTCTGCAATGAGAAAGATAATATGAATGAATGATCATTCGTATGCAGGAAAAGCTATTTCTGTGCAACTCAATATCCATTTGGGTTTAACTTACCGTACTGATGTTTCCCCCACCGCTATGATGATGCCCACGTGTTTCCGTTTCATGTGCTCGTTCATCATTGTTGTGATTCCGTGCCATGCAAATTCCATTTTGCAAATTTTGCAGATGACCACCTTCTTTGCAGCATTTAAATCAAAATTCTCCCATGCCATAGAAAACTTTGGTTGCATTTTTTCTGCAGTGTCAGCAGCAGCACCCTCTGCTATTTTTAAATGTGTTTTTTTGCAGATATAAGTTAAAAGAAGTGAGGAGTGCTTTTAGTTAATAATGTAAAGTTTTTAAAAAATAAATCCAATATTTAAATGCACTGCACAGTGTTAAATATGATGAATAACCAGCTATATGGTTACCAATGATGGGGCGCTATTTCCCCTCAGGAACACCAATGAGGGGGAACTATTCCCCCAGGAACAACCATTGAGGGGGCACTATTCCACCCCCCCCCCCCCCCATGAATACAATGATGCTTATGCTGTACTTTAAAAAGTAGGCCGCTGTACCTTATTGATTCCGCAGCTTGGCGCCCACGGGTGGGAATAAAAATTCCCCAGCTGACATCAGCAAAGAGGAGAGGACGACGGGCCCGGTCACATGGGCGCTGTATCTATATGCGGAAGCCACCGGCTTGTACAGAGGGGATTATAGAACGGACGGAGGCAAAGACGGCTGACAGGCAAGGAGGAAGGTGCGAGCCAACTATTCGGAGCAACTAATCGATAATGGAATTCGTCGACAATGAATTTAATCATCGGTTATTATCGATTTTAGTGATTAATCGTTTCAGCTCTACTCAGGACGATGTGTTTTTGCATCTCCCATAGAGGGTTTGCCCAGGCCAAAGCTCTCTCAGAAAGCAAAGAAACCACAAAACCTACTTTGCTTCTGTCCGTGGGAAACCCCTGGGGCTGCATTTCAAAGTATATCCCAACCTAGTTGAGAAACCCTCTGCATTGCACTGGATTGCCCCCAAATCGCTGGCGAAGCAGAGCAGAACCAGACATACTTCTTATAGATTATATATATAAACGAAGTGCTGCACTCAAAGATGATTAGATCAAAAAATTACATAAAAAAACAGTGCTAAATGTCAATCAGGACACTAAAAAGTGAATAAAACCAATAAAGTGATAGTGCTAATAAAGATGTCCAATAAAGTGATAATGCTGAAATCAGTGAGAGAATCAATGAAAAAATGTGTTCAAATAAAGAGTCTCTAGTGAAGAGTCCAATAAAGTAACAAATCTGGGGATGGATGACAATCGATGTAAAAAAGTGCAGATAGTGCTCCAATCCTTAAGATTTGAAAATATCACACAGCACAGGAAGAAAAATGGGATTTTATTAAGAACTCACCGTAAAATCCTTTTCTCTGAGTTCATTGACAGACGCAGCCTCTATTCATGACACGTAGGTTATGTACTTTTTACTAGGAGTAGACTAGGCAGAACGAAAGTTCAGAAAGCAAAGTTGGCCACTCCTAGGGGGCCGTCCTCACTCAGCACATAACCCCTCAACCCTGCATAGCATATCAGTTCGTAACAAGCGGACAAACACAACACCAAAGGGTGGGTGCTGCATCTGTCAATGAACTCAGAGAAAAGGATTTTACGGTAAGTTCTTAATAAAATCCCATTTTCTCTTACGTTCATTGACAGACGCAGCCTCTATTCATGACATGTGGGGACGTCCCAAAGCAGTGTTAAACAAGAGGGGTGGGTAAACAATAACAACTGTACCCAACAGAAAGCTCTCAGGAGGCACCAGCCGTGCCTACACCGCCGCCTGCAAAACTTTGCGGCCAAAAACAGCATCCGCAGATGCTGACACATCAACTTTGTAAAACTTAACAAAAGTGTGCACCGAGGCCCAAGTAGCCGCCTTGCCCACCTGAGACACCGAAGCTTGGTGTCTAAAGGCCCATGAAGTGCTAATCGCCCTGGTGGAAAGAGCCCTGACAGGAAAAGGGGGTACTTGGCCCCGAGCAGTATACGCATGGGTCACGGTCTGTCTGTTCCAACGAGAAACAGTGGCCGACGAAGCCGGCAATGCTCTCACCACATCCAAGGAATGCAGAGCAATCTCCTTAGGGTGAGACGGGTGCGGACACAAAGAAGGGAGGACAATGTCCTCATTAATGTGAAAAGAGGAGACTACCTTCGGAAGGAACGAAGGAGACGGACACAGCACCGCCTTATCCTTATGTAGGACCAAATAAGGAGACCTACACAACAAAAAATTCAGACACCCGCCTAGCAGATGTGATAGCCACCAAGAAGGCGACCTTCTGAGACAGCAATTGTAAGGGAATATCCCTGATCTTCTTATAGGGTGGCTTCTGCAGTACAGAAAGTACCAAGTGCAGATCCCACGGCGCCAGGGGCGACCGTACCTGAGGAGCCACATGATGTACACCCTGTACAAATGTATGGATCAAAGAATGCGTCGCTAAAGGACGCTGAAACAGAATCGCCAGAGTGGAAATCTGGCCCTTGAGGGTGCTCAAAGCCAACTTTTGGTCTGGGCCTGTTGAAGAAAGGCAAGCACCCGAGCAACTGCAAAAGAACGGGGTTTCCAACCCCCCGCCTGCCACAAAGCAACACAGGCTTTCAAGGTGCGATAATAGATCAGGCGCGAAGTACACTTGCGCTCCTTAAGCATGGTGGGGATCACTGACTCAGAGACCCCCCCGTCCCTCAGTACCTGGGACTCAATCGCCATGCCGTCAAAGCCAGCGACGGTAAAGCAGGGTGCAAGATGGGACCCTGCGATAGAAGATCTTTGCGAAGCGGGAGTCGCCAGGGAACGTCTGTTACCATCCGTACCACGTCGGCGTACCAAGGACGCCGAGGCCAATCCGGGGCCACCAGGATTGTCGGGATTCCCTCCACTTCTATCCTGCGCAACAATCGCGGTAGAAGCTTGAGAGGAGGAAAGGCGTACAGGAGCCTGTCCCGGGACCATGGAGCCACCAGGGTGTCCGTGGCTGCCGCCAACGGGTTCCTTGACATGCACACAAAGTTCTTCACCTTGTGATTGAATCTGGACACCAGGAGATCTACATCTGGCATGCCCCACCTCTCGCAAATCTGGCGAAACACCTCCGGATGCAAGGACCACTCTCCTTGGTCCAGCTTCTGGCGACTGAGGAAGTCTGCCTTCCAATTTTCTAAACCCGGAATGTAGATGGCAGAGAGTGCTGGCACATGAAGCTCTGCCCACTTTAGAATGAGGGCTGCCTCTGCAGCTACCGCCGAGCTTCTTGTTCTGCCTTGATGGTTCATGTATGCCACCGTCGTAGCGTTGTCCGACTGAACCCGAACCGGGAGGCCACGCAGCCTTGCCGACCAGTGGAAGAGACAGAGCCTGATCGCCCTCAGTTCCAACACATTGATCGGAAGTCGCCACTCTTGCGCCGACCAACGGCCCTGGGCCGACAGGTGCCCCAGGACACCTCCCCAGCCCGAAAGGCTGGCATCCGTCGTGACTATTGACCATTCCAGGGGAAGGAACAGCTTCCCCATGGTCATTGCCAGGGCCCGAAGCCACCAAGTCAACGACCCCCTGGTCTGATGACCCAGCCTGATCAGTCGATCCAGAGACGAAGGAGATCTATCCCACTGCAGTAGTATCGCTCACTGTAGGAGACGGGTGTGACTCTGGGTGTACGGTATCGCCTCAAAGGTCGAGACCATGTGCCCCAACACCCGCATGCAGAAACGTAAGGAGGACCACCGTTGTGACAACAGGGTTTGCACCGCTGCTTGCAGCGTCAGCAACTTGTCTTGAGGTAGGAATACCTGCACTGTGTCCAATGTCAGACCCAGATATTCAAGGCGAAAGGACGGGGTCAATGTCGACTTCTGCAGGTTGATCAGCCAACCAAAGTCCCTCAGTGAGGTCAGGGTGATAGCAACATTGTCCTCCAGAGCCGGAGCCGACTCCGCTCGCAGGAGAAGATCGTCCAGGTAGGCTACCACAGCAATGCCCCTCTGTCTCAGCAGAGCCAGCACCAGGGCCAGCAACTTGGTGAAGACCCGCGGAAGCCGAGGCCAGGCCAAAGGGGAGAGCGACAAACTGGTAATGAAGGTCCCCTACAGCAAAGCGCTGGTGCCTGACACAAATGGGAACATGCAGATATGCGTCCTTGATGCCCAGGGACGCCAGCAAATCCACCTGGTGTAGGGCGGCCATGACCGAACGGACTGACTCCATCCTGAATTTGCACGCCTTCACAAAGTGATTGAGCGCTTTTAAGTCCAGAACCGGCCTGACCTCCTCCCCTTCTTTGGCACCACAAAGAGGTTCGAGTAGAAGCCGCGGAATCTCTCCGCCGGAGGGACTGGCACAATCGCTCCCTGTTCAGACATCGACCGCACAGCCCCTAGCAGAGCTAGCCGACGTTCCGGAGGGAGTCTTAAATTGGGCGGGAAGAACCTGTCCAGGGGCCGAGTGCTGAACTCTATTTTGTACCCGGAGGACACCACCTCCTGCACCCACCGGTCGGAGATGCGAGCGGGAAACCGGTCCGCGAACCCCAGAAGTTGGCCCCCCACACGAGAGACGGGCGGGGGCAACTCATCATGCGGAGGAGGACTTATCCTCTGACTTTTCGGGCTTGCGTTTCCAGGGACACTTACCGGAGCCAGAGGCAGACTTGCTGGGCCGGGCGCACGAAAAAAACGTTTCTGCCCAGAGGGCTGAGGCCCCTGCTTAAGGCACTGGTCATGCCGCTTGGGCTTCGGAAGAAACGTACTCTTCCCCCAGGTGAAATCCTTAATGATTTCATCCAATTGGGACCCAAAGAGCCGACCACCCTGAAAAGGAAGATCCGTGAGGCCCTTCGTGGACGCGTGGTCACCCGACCAGCGTCGCAGCCACAGCAGGCCCTAATAATGATTGCAAAAACTGTCATTTTTGACAACATCAATGCCAAGTCCAGAGTTGCGTCGCAGAGGTAATGAAGCCCCTGCACCAGGTGGTCTGCTCGCTGCACAGATTCAGGCGAATCTATGCCGCCCCGAGCCTCACTCCACTCCATTGCACACTCCGTGAGCGACTGAGATACCATGACTGACGCCAAGGCCGGTCGCATGGCTGCCCCCGCCACTAGAAAGAATGCCTTGGACACTGCTTCCGTCCACCTATCGGCCGGTCCCTGAAAGAGGGAGACCCCTCCAAGGGAATAGTAGTCGCCTTGTTCAGACGGGCCACAGGCGGATCCACCGCGGGGGAGACCCATTTCTGTAACAGGCTGTCCTCAAAGGGATAGTGCACAGAAAAACGTTTTGGCAGGGTAAAGGAATTTAGCGGACGTTGCCATTCCTTATACACATACTGGTCAAAATAGGTAGGGAAACACCTTAGGACCACGAGAGGGCTTCTTGGACCCAAACGTATAGGCAGACACCTGTGACTCTCCAGCCTGATCCAGGTGTAATGAATTACGGACGGCCGCGACCAGGGCACCCACAAGCGCCCTTTCGCATGCCACGAGGCCCCCTGGTCCTCCTCCCCCATCCAAAGGCTTCAGCTCTCTGTCTGAGAGCTCCACGGGGGGTCCCAGTGACCCCAGAGCCCCCTTCCGGCTCCGAGTCCTCCTCAGAGGATTGCAGGGGAGGGGGAATGCTTTTTGAGGCCCCCCTACACCGGTTCGATTACCCCCAGGCGAAAAACTCTTCCAAGATAGAGGTTAATTGGTCCAGGGGAACCAGAGGTCCCAGCACGGCCTGTGCCTCCGCGGACCCCCCCCGGAGAAGCAACTGCCGGTTCAGCCGCCATTGTGCCACCGCCAGGACACTTGTGAGGCCTACCAGCCATACGCCCCCACAATGCCACACCCTGCAGAGCCTCAGGACTGCCCAGTAGGACCCAGCACCGCCGCTCCTGCACCCCAGGGAGAGAAGCCAGCAATACTTGCAGAACCCTGTGTGAAAAGAGGCCGCCCTGTCCGCCAATGCCACCGCTGCTGAAACAAGTCTGCTGCTGCTGCGTTCCCGGGAGAAGGAATGGTGCCAAAAGCGCATGGAAAACTCCCATACAGGGAGACCAACCAAAAATTGCCACCAAACACAAGAGGCCAAAACACCTCCAAAATGGCCGTGGGCGCGGCAAAATGGCGGCGAGCACGGCTCCGGGAAAATGGCGGCAGACACCGCATGGCATGCGAAGGGAGCGGACGAGCAGCAAACAGGCGATCGGCAGAGCGGCCGTTAGCGGCTGATTGGGTGGGTCATCGGGCGGGTGTGAGGGGGGGAAGGGGAAGAAAAGGCATGAACAGGGACCAGTGGACCTGTACCCCCCCACCGGAAAGGGCACCGCTAGTCGCCCCCCCTCCACCTCAGGGAGGGGGGTGTCACTCACCCATTCAGACGGGTGTAGCGGGTAGCCATCCGGTGCAGACCTTCCTCCCCCCAGGCGGGGAGGGATGCTGCAGGCCAAGCGACCCCTGGAGCAGGCCATAGCCCGGACATTGGGTACGCAGGTGGGGCGTTTAACCCACCGGCCGCCCGCACGGAATGGGCAGGATGCGGCGGACCCCACCATAGCTAAGGGTGGTTCGCATCCGTTGGCTGTGCTGGGGAGATGGCAGGACCATGAATATCCACGTGGTCCCCAGCTGGCTACTTGACTGCAGTCTTCATCAGAAGACTTGCGCAAAAAGGAGAAGAGAAAAAAGAAAAAACTGTAGGGGAACCACAGTTCCCAGCAGGTAACCAGGTCTAACTCCTTGCACTAGGCAGAAGAAAACTGATATGCTATGCAGGGCTGAGGGGTTATGTGCTGAGTGAGGATGGCCCCCTGGGCTGTACATCTAGTGAGTCTACCGGGCTTGTATGGGGATATCCCAAAGGTGATCCAGCACAGCAGGGTTCAGGTGACAGTGAAGTTAGCATATCATCGCTCGGCCAGTCAACGCCAGAATCCCGCGACATCCATGGTATACATCAATGGGTGGAGGGTGTATGGAAAAAAGAAAGCTCCACATAGTGTGTCTTTGACACTTACAAGAGATGAGATAAAAGCCAGCTTAAACAGTCAAAGAGCAAAACGAATCTTATAGAGGTAATATTCGAGGCGGGTACCTGCACAGAGACGGAAGCAGCAGCAGGGATGACCTGTAACACAGGTTATACCAGAACAGCCACATTGGGAGGATCTAGTTGAGCAGCGCGAATCAGGAGCATCTGAAACGCTATGGCAAACTGATCCAAGCGGTGATCCTGTTCATCCAATCTGGAAAAAATATTACCAGCAAGTGGATTGCCTTCATCTTCTGAATTCATGGCCTTCACCTACTGTCAGGAACCATGAATCAAACTGAGACAGAAGTTCAGTAAAATTCACACTGTTTAATAAAATGGCAAAATAGTACAAACAGAATAAACATGGTCAAAACATAGCCAGGGCTCGGTAACCAGAGCAGGTAGTCAGAACAAGCCAGTAAAACAGGAATCCAGAGATCAGCGTAGTTACAAGCAGCAAACTGAATCAGGAACTAGAAGGGAAATCAGCCAGGCAAAAGTCTTTAACAGGAAAACACAGCAGAGAGTATCCGGATATGTTGACCAAGGCGAAGGCACAGGAGATTTGATCCAGGCAGTTTAATTAGACAGCAAGGCTGACTGATGAGCAGGATAAGATCATCAGGTGAGTCACTGTTGAATGATGAGTTCTGGCAATTAACCGACAGCTGAGCAGCCTGAGCTCTAAGAAGGGGGGCTGAGCCAAGCCCTGACAGAACCAACATCAGAATCAATAAATGTCTGTGCATCCTCAAGCAAGTGGCTGACCCTGTGTTCAAATAATGTATCTGACTCATCCATGCATGATGCTGGGGCTATGGCAGGAGTATCTGTGGACAAGGAGGCAGAATAAACTGCTCTGGCAGCTGCGGTGGACTGTGCACTAGTGTCAGCTTGGGTCATAGAGGATGAGGATGGCTTAGTAAGCTAGTCCACCACCTCCTCTGCATGCTGTGGCTGGATAGCATGGTAACATCACTAAACAGATACAAATGTGCCCTGCCCGAGGACAGACCACGTCCACCTTTGCGTGTGGACACAGATGCTGCTGGACCCCTCATATTGGTATGGGAATGTCTCCTTGTTGGCCTCCCAGACATGTTAATGGGGGGGCTTATTACCCAAATTTAATAGAAACTGGGAAATATGTGATTAGATGCACTTTATTTAATGAAAAGTGGTGTTTGGTGCACTTTAAATTGGGGGCCGATGCTGACAGAAATGTAAAATCTATAACAAAAATTAAAGGGGGGACACCAGCATCACAGTCAGAAAAACTGCAACTGACAATTTTTAAAAAAAGGGGAAAAGGCAGGGGACAAAAAAAGGAAAAAAAAACATGCAGCAACCAAAAAAAAAGGTATACAGTACCTAATGTTATGTAATGTTCTGTATAGTGAACTACACTGACACTACACTATACTGACACACTATACTGACACTTCACTAACATTGCACTTACACTGTACACTCAATACAGTGTCACCATAAAGGAACACACTAACTCACTAGTAGCAAACTGCTCTGTCTCCACTCCAACAACACACTTCAAAAGCTTCCTATGGGAAAAAATCTTTTATGGTGTGGGGTGGGACTATGAACACTGAGCCATGATTGGACAAAGTCATCATCACTTTGTCTAATCAGGGCTCTGATAGTGCTCTGTGCCCTAATTGGCAAAGCATTGTACCTGACTATTGGCCAGGTGCAAAGCTTCATCCAATTAGGGCCCTAGAATGCAATGCGCAGCACGCAGTGCATTGTGGGGAGCTCAGTGGGCGAACACCCCGCCAAGTGCCCCTCAAATTCGGGTGTGAACAGGCGATGTTTGGGCATAACTTTTGCTCGGCCCCAACCGTTCGCCCAACACTAGTCTTCAGGAGCGGAGAAGAGGAGGGCTTTTCTCAGCTAAGAACACTGTCCTGTATGTATGCTTGAGCTAAGGGCATATGGATTCTAGGAGGTAAATGCTACATTTACCCTTACATTTGCTCTTACATGGCCAGAGCTAGAAATGCTAGGGGGTTGTTTTTCAGAGTAATTTCTCAACAAAATAAAGCATAGAGACATGGATGGATGGGGAGTTTGCTTTTAATATTAAAAATGCATGAAATTGTGTTTTTGGTTTGTGGTGATCAGATGCAGTGAAGATCCCCTTTAATGGTGTCATTTTTTAAGCACACTTGTTCATAATAATTGTATGCACATTTTTTTCTTATACATTTGTTTTTTATTTACTGTAGTTAAATGAAGCAGTTCTAGCAGTTCAATGAAGTGAATTTGTTTTTATTTTTAATGCTGTGGTACCAAAATGTAATATGTTGGAGATTACTACTCCTTATATGGTGGTTGTATTAGTTTTCTCTTTTCAATCTTTTTTTTCCTTTTATTTTCACCTGGCTATCCCTGCGAATAAAATACTTCCGGTCTGTTTGTGCATAACCTAATTCCTCCTCGGTATCTATGCAAGGAGCCCTAAGTGTCACACAAGCATTTATGCACAGACCCTTTCAAACATCAACAGGTTATGGTAGAGGTGTACTTTTGATGTGGACAAAGTCATTACTTGGACCCAATTGATCTGTATTCTGCAGCCCACCACAAAGATGGGAATCCCCCAGGAGTGGACATTCATCAAAGTTGAGAAATTTAAGTGTAATTAGTCAAAGAGAGAGCCAAATGAAAAATCCTTATGCGTCCAAAGTATTTATTGTTTAACCAGCTACAACAAGCAGAGTAAAGGATGGCTAATACTTTTTGGATGCCACACACGCCCTCATCATCGGACCTGGGACACACAAAAATTATTGTGGCATCTAGCGAAAACCAGCATGGTACTGTAGATATATTATTCTTTGGCATAGCTCAAGGTTTACTTGTTTAATTATTTGTTCAGTATTCTATGTTTTGAAACCTCTCTACCATTGTACTTTGATTGTCCTGTACCTATTTTTCATTTACATGTTAAAAAAATAATAAAAATTGTTTAAAAAAAAAAAAAAAACAGTAGTCTTCAATAAAGACTTTAGACTCCTAAGAATTTTTAATTTGGTGTTCTTTTCATCCTATTGAACTTGGAATTCAAACATTTTTGTCTTTGTTTATTTTCATTACAAAGTGGATTGATGGGACTAGTAGTTTAAGAAAAAAATAAGGCTGTTTGTGATTTCTTTGTAAATTACAGGAAGTGACAGGGACACTGCGTTACTTGCTAAAAATGTTCAGGGCCTGAAAAAAACACTCTGAAATCACTCTGCAGATTCCGAAATCACTCATATGTTCTGAGTCCTTTGCAAATTTTAATGCAACTGCCCTTCTGCATGATCCATGCATCTTCTTCCCACAGTATCATGATTATAGTCACTGTCAACTACAGCCCCTCTACTCATGGTTAATGGAGTTCGCTGGCTTTCTTCGCTGTCCCCTTTTCTTTGCTCAACTGTTTGTCTATTAACCACTTCAGCCCTGGAAGGATTTCCCATGTTAGGACCAGAGCACTTTTTGCGATTCGGCACTGCGTCACCTTAACTGACAACTGCACGGTCGTGCGATGTTGCACCCAAACGAAATTAGCGTCCTTTTTTTTTCCCACAAAAAGAGCTTTCTTTTGGTGGTATTTGATCACCTCTGCATCATTTCTGATCACCGCTATAAACAAAAAAAGTGACAATTTTGCAAAAAAAAAAAAAACAATATTTCTTACTTTTTGCTAAAATACAAATCCAAACAAAAACCATAAAAAAACAAAATGTATTCATTGGTTTTCCCGATTTATATTCTTCCTCATGTTTTTGGTAAAAAAAAAAAAAAAAATCGCAATTGCCGTTTATTGATTGATTTGTGCAAAAGTTGCCGCGTTTACAAACCATAATTCATTTTTATCAGGACTTTGATATTGGGGCACTTTTTTGGAACCAATGACATTTACAGTTGTATGCAAAAGTTTAGGAACCCCTGACAATTTTCATGATTGTCATTTATAAATATTTGGGTGTTTGGATCAGCAATTTCATTTTGATCTATCAAATAACCGAAGGACACAGTAATATTTCAGTAGTGAAATGAGGTTTATTGGTTTAACAGAAAATTCGCAATATGCATCAAAACGAAATTAGACAGGTGCATAAATTTGGGCACCCCAACAGAAAAATCACATCAATATTTAGTAGAGCCTCCTTTAGCAGAAATAACAGCCCCTAGACGCTTCCTATAGTCTGTAATGAGTGTCTGGATTCTGGATGAATGTATTTTGGACCATTCCTCCTTACAAAACATCTCCAGTTCAGTTAGGTTTGATGGTTGCTGAGCATGGACAGCCCGCTTCAAATCACCCCACAGATGTTCAATGATATTCAGGTCTGGGGACTGGGATGGCCATTCCAGAACATTGTACTTGTTCCTCTACATAAATGCCTGAGTAGATTTTGAGCAGTGTTTTGGGTCGTTGTCTTGTTGAAATATCCAGCCCCGGTGTAACTTCAACTTTGTGACTGATTCCTCAAAATGATTCTCAAGAATCTGCTGATATTGAGCGAAATCCATGCGACCCTCAACTTTAACCAGATTCCCAGTACTGGCACTGGCCACACAGCCCCACAGCATGATGGGACCTCCACCAAATTTTACTGTGGGTAGCAAGTGTTTTTCTTGGAACGCTGTGTTCTTTTGCCGCCATGCACAAAGCCCCTTGTTATGACCATAATGAAGCTGGCTTATCCAAATGTGCATTTGCATACCTCAAGCCACTCCATTTGTGGCATGTGTGCAGAAAAGGCTTATTCGCATCACACATTCCCATACAGCTTCTCCCTGTGCAAAGAGCGCTGAATTGATGAACAATGCACAGTCACAACATCTGCAGCAAGTTGATGTTGTAGGTCTTTGGAGGTGGTCTGTGGGCTGTTTTTGACCATTCTCACCATCCTTCGCCTTTGCCTCTCCAATATTTTATGTGGCCTGCCACATATGGCCTTAACAAGAACTGTGCCTGTGGTCTTCCATTTCATCACTATGTTCCTCACAGTGGACACTGATAGCTTATATCTCTGCAATAACTTTTTGTAGCCTTCCCCTAAACCATAATGTAGAACAATCTTTGTTTTCAGGTCATTTGAGAGTTGTTTTGAGGCCCCCATGTTGCCACTCTTCAGAGGAGAGTCAAAGAGAACAACTTGCAATTGGCCACCTTAAATACCTTTTCTCATGATTGGATGCACCTGTCTATGAAGTTCAAGGCTTAATGAGTTCACCAAACCAATTGTGTGTTCCAATTAATCAGTGCTAAGTAGTTACAGGTATTCAAATCAACAAAATGACAAGGGTGCCCAAATTTATGCATCTGTCTCATTTCGTTTTTGATGCATATTGCACATTGTCTGTTAATCCAATAAACCTCATTTCACTACTGAAATATTACTGTGTCCTTCAGTTATTTGATAGATCAAAATGAAATTGCTGATCCAAACACCCAAATATTTATAAATGACAATCATGGAAATTGTCAGGGGTTCCTAAACTTTTGCATACAACTGTATACAGCGATCAGAAATGTAAATATCCACTGATTACTGTATAAATGTCATTGGCAGTGAAGGGGTTAACCGGGGGGGGGGGGCTCTAGGAGTTAACTGTGTTCCCTGGGTGTGTTCTAACTGTGAGGGGGCTGGACTATCAGGGGCATAAGAGATCTAACTGATATCAGTGACAGGGATCAGTAGATCTCTAAGATGCTGTCTGACAACGTGGGGAACCACCGTGTTTACATTGTTGGTTCCCTGTTCTTCTTCTGTGGGAAGCAATCGCGGCTCGCCGGCAGACATCGGATCCGCATGAGCCGCGGGCACACTCGTGCAGAGTGCGGCGGGCATGAGAGCGCGCCACCGTAGGCGCGCTCTCGCCCACTAGCCACACATGCGCGAGCCACCATTTAAAGACGGCGATTCGCGGGATGCTGCCACTCTGCAGCAGTAAAAGTACGCGAGCCGGTCGGGAACCGGTTAATACTGGCTCTGAAGAGAGGGCCGGGAAGCCATGCATTTGTGATTATTAAGTATAACTAAATAATTTATGACTATTTAATAAAATCTAGGATTATTTATTGAATTCTGTGTGAACCTACTCCTTGGACTATGTTCTGCAGAAATGTAGGTGCACCTTTGTTGTGGACCAGCAGCTTCAGGAGTGGAAACAGACTAAGCCCTTTTAAAATATAAAAGTTTGGTGGTGTATGGACTGGTTTCAGCACAGAATAGGGAACATATTCATATGCTTTAGTGAGGGTAGACTGGCGCATTCAGAGGGAGGGTCATGTTCCTTTTTTCATTTTTATTAATTTTAATGAAACAATAGTGTTTCAAGTGGCATGTTGAGAACATGAGCGGAGGCCACTCACGTAACACCATTGCAGATGCATGAACATCTGTATTTTTAGCATGTATTGCATTATTGCATTTTGTGAAATACACAATAACAATAAACAGGCATGTTCAGTATAAGAGCTCTCGGTGATTGAGGTTCAGATTTAGGGAGCAAGTCTGAAAATAGACAGTTCTTTCTAGTTCTTCAGGACGTTTTTCCATTGTGGTTTCATTTGACAAAAACACTAATTGTGCTTTTATAGAGGTTTTACATCAATGTCATGCTTGGGGCTTAGCATCTTAAACCATATGTTTCCACTTGCCATTACCAGGTATCTGCTTGCAGGCTCTTTGATCTCTTGAGTTAGTCAATGCCTACGTGTGTTTGGATGCTTTACTCTGGGATCTTATACTCAGCTTTCCAGCTCTGCCTTGCCCTGTCAATAATGGACAATCCTTTTTAATTAGTTTTGCATATGCTTCATTAGTACCATATCCACGAAGTATGATGAATGGTACCGTGCAAAAGTTTTAGGCAGGTGTTACAAATTAAGAAAGCCTTCACAAATAGTGTTAATAGTTTATTATTAGTGAAGCAGCCTTCTAGTTTGAGTACTAGTGAGTGTACATAGTTTTTGGCTCTCTCTCCTTAACAGGAGAGTAGATAGGCAAATTTATATGCTATCTACTTACCAGAGAGCCTGGATTTGAGTAAGGTCTGCTCAGTGTGCTCTGGTGCTGATTCATGTGGTCTGGAGAGTTTTGCACTGTCCAATTGTATGTGCCCCTATGTGAGGAGAACCCAGCCAGTGACAGCAGGTGTATTTGAGCGTGGGTCTGACCAACTAGCAGGGGAGTGGCCCCCACTGCTTCTTGGGTGAAGACCTTCATATAAAAGGAAGCACATGGGCTCAAGGTTAGAATTTCCAGTCCACCCAGACCTCAGGGGTGGGGGTGTATGTTTAGCTCCTGGCTGCTAGGCTTGAGGCCTATCCAGAAGGCTATGGATGCTGGGCCTGGTCAACGCCTAGCTGAAGTTGCTAAAGCTGCAGCCCAGAGTTCTTTAAAGCCGAGAGGGGAACGTCCTTGGATCCGGTCTGGTATCACAGTGGCAAAGTGTCGCTTGGAAGTTGAAAGGAGACTACTGGCTGTCCCAGGACATGGTGTGAGTACAGACCCGTGAAGGGATTCCTGAGACTGAGTTGCTAGAATTCCCCTCCTGCTCCTCATAGTCAGCTAAACTGGGTGTGTGAGCTAGAAAGGAGACACTGGCGAGTGTCTTGAAGAACAGAGTTTGGCTTGTCCTGTGCTGCTTAAAAAGGGACCTGTTCTACTGAGATCAGTCTACCATTGAGAGTTATTGCTAGTCTACAGCATTGAGTTAGAAAGGAAACACTGGTGAGTGTCTTGAAAAAGCAAAGCCCGGCTTGTCCTTACTGCTTAAAAAGGGACTTGTTTCACTAGGATCAGTTTGTTAAAGTGTCACTGAAATCAGCCTGCTACTTGCTTTACTGGAATCAGCCTGCTACCTGCATTACTGAGATCAGTCTGCTATGTAGTACCACTGACAGTCTGCTGTACAGAGATAGGGAGAAGTTGTCCTCATCTGAAGTCAGTTAACTTGGAGTATCCCATACCTTTTCTTCTCCTATTCAAGTTCTACAATAAAGCATCAAATATTCATCCCCTAGAGTGGTCATTGGAAAACGAGCAGGATTGTGTGTGTGCACCTGACAGTGTGAAAATCCACGTGACTGGGTGCATGATAATCTGAGGGAGGTCCGGGACAAATATATCTAACTCGGCAGCTCCTTCGGGGGTATCGCTACACGTGGGGGCTCGTCAGTCCAGGATTATCCCCTGTATTACTGCAACAATGGATGTCAGTAGAAACGGCCGGATAAAGTGTTTGAGAAATTGCCATGTCTTGCCGTGTGGATTGCGGGATTGCAATCAAAGAAAAAGTGTGCTGTGCTGATGTCTGCTCTACAGTGTTAAGTGCAACCATACTGTCGGAAAGTAGAGAAGGCAAAGTTTATTTGAGAATCAAAATGCGGGCCGCGGAGAGCCATGTGAGCACGTGTACTGTGCAGGTGAATGTCTGCTGCACAACCGTTAGCAACAGGACATTTTCAAGTCACAGTGGTGAAGATTGTGATGTGGAGGACTGGAGAGGGAGTGCTGCCTGTGTGTCTGCCATGCTCAACGCGGTCTGCTTCGCAGTAGCGCCTGTTGATGCTAGATGGTGGTTGAGTGACAGCAATGAAAAGATTAACTCGCAGCGCAGGAGAGAACGCGCTGGGGAGACCCGCCCGAGGTTGCTGCCAAGCAGTCAGTCAGTCTGGTGTGGGCGGAGTCGCCTCCCACGGTCGGCCAATCTGGGGTGAGAAGAAGAGCCATGATGTCACTTTCACCTCCGGGTGTAGCCGAGAGGAAGCCACATGTACATGCAAGATGGCGGAGACCGGAGTTACTGCACGTGGCGGAGAGCCAGAGAAGATGACTGGGTGGCAGAGCCGCATGGCGACCAACACCGGAGTGAGACTGGTGCCCCAAGGGAGTCTGGCGCTATGCAGTGCCAAAGATAAAGAACATCTGGGTCTGGTATGTGTCAGATGCCGACGGGTGACAGTGAGATTGCGTGCCAGGGACCAGTGCGGCCATTGTGTGGAGATGCCGCTGCAATTAGAACCTAGTGATTGTCAGCCGAGGGTTCTACAAGTCGCTTGGGAGACAGGCTTTGCTACAGGGATGACTATGCCCATTGCCATAATCACTTCTGGGGAAGACAGATGTGCTCTGAGGGCGCCACTGGGGCCGGGACCGGTGGTTTACACCCATTCCACGGTTTGCCAAACCCAGGAGATCTGCATTTCGATGGTGCATAGCGCAGAGCCAAGCAGGACAGTGCAGCAAGTGCAACAGCCAACGCTATCAGTAGCCATCCCCGCAACTAATTTTCCGGCCCTTAAAGCTACAGAAGGGACCCACCTAGCCCAGAGAGCAGAGTCCACCAGTCCTTCAAGTGAGGAAAGACCGGGGATTATTGATGTCGGATCCCCCAGCTTCCTATGCCGGTATGGGTCCATAGAGGAGGGAATAGCCGAATGGGGATCAGAAGAGGACACACAGTGGGACTGTGAGGCTACAGAAAAGGAAGGATCTCTGTGTTTGGAGCAACTGGATGGAAACCGAGAGAAAGCATCCATCCTCATACAGTGTACTAGGAACTTGGGGTTTTGTGAAACCTATGCTAACAGAGCTCCTGATCTGTCCCATCCCTGTACTTACGCTCAGGCTCGAGCGCAAAAAGAAGCTTACACCCTCCTTATCAAGAAGGAAGTGACTGTTTATGCCCCAGCAGGACAGGGTGATAGACAAAAGCTACCAAAGTTCTCCCGCTTACAGAGACTGGTACAACGCAAAGTTGCCCTAGAGTACAGGTATGACTACCCCTATGCTCCCCGGGAGATTATGGAAGAGATAGAAACCAAATGTGACATGTGGTGTGATGAAGCTGTGTGGGACTTTATATTCGTTCCAAAGCCCTACAGAAACCGGTCAAAACCCACACTGTGGAAAAAGTTCCTGGCTGTTAAAAAGAACTGGAGCTTTGGAAGATTTATACACATTGACAAAGTGATTGTGAAAAGACCAAAGAAGAGAGACATTGAGTGGTCTTGTAACATCTGGGGTCCTGATGGAAAGATGGTTTAAATCCCCCATCCAGACTTCTACTATTGAACCATACTCCAACTTTCTTGTTTACCCCAAAGGAAAAAAAAAGTGTTCACGTTACAAGGCCAGCTGCATCAGAGGATGACCAGCTGAGAGTTGAAGATACAGAGTTGAATATTGTTGTCAAGGGCAATCTCCCAATTCCAAATCCCCATTCCCTTCTATCCTTGCAAAACCAAGAAGCGGGTATCTGGGATTTGTCCTACAACTAGGTGAAAAGGGACTTCCACTCAAGAGAACTTCTCCTACTTTGAATTGACACTTTGTGAAGAGTTCTTCAAAGAGACACTTTGCGAAGATATATTTTTCTTCAATAAGACACTTTGTGAAGATCTTTGGGCCAGTTGGCCACTTGAATGAAGGTGAAACATGAAGTTAAAGGACTGCTGCTTTGTCAGAAGGCAGTTGCCCAGCATCTGTGTAAGTAATGTGCCGTGGGAAAGACTTCCTCTGTTGCGAGCTCCTACTGTTGTTCTACAAGTAATGTGCTGAAGAAAAAGACTTCTGTTGCGAGCTCCTTCAGCTGTATCAAACGGAATGAGTAAAAGAACTTTACATTTCAAGAGAACCATTGAATATTGTAACTGCTTGCTTAAAATTTAACACTATTTTGAAATATGTCAGATAGATAGATTGGTAGGATGTTGTTCTATTTTTATTTTTCAGGTCCACAAGGAGACGTGTCAAGCTTGCTCTTAGGGGGCAGGATTCATGAAGATGCCTCTACGAGAATGTTGGTGGTAGATGCATGCCAGTGGGGAAGCTGCCTCTGAGGAGAGAGTGTTCCCACCAATAGTTACTCATGAATGTACAAAAACTGTTTGCTTATGTTTTTTTTTTTCTTTTCTTTGCAGGACTGCAGGGAATCTTCAGACCAATGCTGAGGCATTGTACCCTATGTGTCTATAATTATACTATTATGTAGCAATAGTCAGTCAGGATGTATTGATTATATTTACCCCCTCCCCCAATCATTTCTATGTTTGGCGGGGGCGTGCACTAACAAAGTGCAATTGGTAGAGTTCCACTTAAAATGTGAGATACAACCAAAACATTTGTACCTATTGGATGTGTTGGTTATATTCCCCCCCCCCCCCCAGTCTTTTCCATGTTTGGCGGGGGGGGGGGGTGAACTGATAAAGTGTATTGATAAGGTGCATTGATAAAGTGCATTTGATAGAGGCTTATCAAAAATGTAACTATTTTTTACAGCTGAGATATTTTGTACCTACTGGCCACATATGGGGTATGCCCCATGGCCCTGTTCATTTGTTATCTCCCCATTTCCCCCTTTCCACAATATGGGATACTCTGCTTAGTTTTTGGTAGATTTTTGTAAGGGCGGTTGCCCAGAGCCAATGAAGACATGGCTCATTTTTCGGGGGGGGGGGGGGG
>BLSH010197533.1:1344858-1363023 GCA_018402905.1 Glandirana rugosa
CTGTCTATGAGACTACCATACCGTCCATGAGACTACCGTCCATGAGACTACCTGACCGCCAATGAGACTATTTGACCGCCAATGAGACTACCTGACTGTCCTTGAGACTACCTGACTGTCTATGAGACTACCTGACTGTCTATGAGACTACCTGACTGTCGATGAGACTACCTGATTGTCGATGAGACTACCATACCGTCCATGAGACTACCATACAGTACATGAGACTACCTGACTGTCCATGAGACTACCTGACTGTCCATGAGACTACCTGACCGCCCATGAGACTACCTGACTGCCCATGAGCCATCAGAGTACCCGTCAGTCCATCAGAGTACCCGCCAGTCCATCAGAGTACCTGTCAGTCCATCAGAGTACCTGTCAGTCCATCAGAGTACATGACATACCATCAGAGTACCTGCCATACCATCAGAGTAGCTGTTAGTCCATCAGAGTAGCTGTCAGTCCATCAGAGTATCTGTCAGTCCATCAGAGTATCTGTCAGTCCATCAGAGTTCCTGTCAGTCCATCAGAGTAACCGCCAGTTTATCAGAGTAACCGCCAGTCCATCAGAGTACCTGCCATCAGAGTACCTGCCATACCATCAGAGTATCTGTCAGTCCATCAGAGTATCTGTCAGTCCATCAGAGTACCTGTCAGTCCATCAGAGTAACCGCCA
The DNA here is from genome assembly GCA_018402905.1 of Glandirana rugosa. Taxonomy (NCBI): domain Eukaryota; kingdom Metazoa; phylum Chordata; class Amphibia; order Anura; family Ranidae; genus Glandirana; species Glandirana rugosa. The sequence continues at coordinate 1,345,538 of BLSH010197533.1, forward strand.
GTCCATCGGAGTACCTGCCAGTCCATCAGAGTACCTGTTAGTCCATCTGAGTACCCTATCATCAAATCAGAGCACCTGTCAGTCCATCAGAGTACCTGCCAGTCCATCAGAGTACCTGCCAGTCTATCAGAGTATCTGCCAGTCCATCAGAGTATCTGCCAGTCCATCAGCGTACCTGCCAGTCCATAAGAGTACCTACCAGCCCATCAGAGTACCCGCCAGTCCATCAGAGTACCCGCCAGTCCATCTGAGTACTTGACGAGCAGTCCAGTGTAACCTGTCATACAGCCACCATGTCCAAAAGGTTATACACTGCAGAAGAAGCATACAAAATGCTATGCCTGACCAATGAGAGCAGCGGGGAGCTCTCATCGACCAGTGACAGTTCCGATTACGGTTCTGATTTGGAATACCAGCCCATCGAAGAAAGTGTGTCGTCGTCTGAATTTGAGGAGGAAGTAGTCCGTCGGAAAAGAAGACGGTTTGAAGACGAGGCAGCTACCAGCAGCACCAGAGACCCTAATGGCCAATCGGCAAATGCCAACGTCGCTAGACCAGAAGAAGAGAGGCCCAGTACAAGCACTGGAATTCCACATCAAAGAATTAGGGCCCAAACCCAGCTTCCAGATTCCTTGGCAAACCCACAGTGGCTGCCTTCTAGCACAGGGTCACCCACAATCCCCCCTTTTACAGCACAGCCAGGTGTGCAGGCCAACACGGAAGGTTTTTCCGAAATTGATTTTTTTAACCAATTTTTTCCTAATGAGCTATTGCAAAGCATCATGGACCAGACAAACCTTTATGCTCAACAACACATTCGGAACAACCCTAACTCTTTCTATGCCCGTCCTTTTGAATGGAGACCCCTAACCATGCAGGAGCTTAAAATATATTTTGGCCTTACCTTCAACATGGGGATTACAAAGAAAAACGAACTGCACGCATATTGGTCGATCCACCCCATCCACTATGCCAATTTTTTCATCTGTCATGACCAGGTCCCGTTATGACATGATAATGCGGTTCCTGCATTTCAGCAATAACTCGCAGTGCCCCCCAAAATCATCCCGACTTTGATAGCTTGTTTAAAATTTGCCCCCTAATTGATTTCTTTTCTAAAAGTTTTGCTGAACTCTATACCCCTGAACAAAATATTTCCGTGGAGGAATCCCTGGTCCATTTCACAGGCCGCCTGGGTATGAAGCAGTACATCCCCAGTAAGAGGGCCAGGTATGGAGTAAAGCTCAACAGGCTTTCTGAAAGTTCCACGGGATATGTGCACGCCTTTCGTATATACGAAGGCAAAGACTCCCATCTCCAGCCCCGATTGTCCATCGTACCTGGGAATAAGCGGGAAGATTGTCTGGGAATTGGCTTACCCACTCTTCAAGAAAGGATATCATATTTACATAGACAACTATTACATGAGTTTGCCCCTTTTCCGCCACCTATTTCAGGAGGATACTTTGGCCTGCGGTACTGCAAGAAAAAACAGAAAGGGCTTCCCACAGAGTCTAATCACCACAAATTTGCAAAGGGGGGAATCAGCAAGCCTCAGGAACGAGGAAGTGTTGGCTGTGAAGTGGAGGGTAAGAAAGATGTGTACATCATGTCCACAATCCACAATGCCACCTCAGTGGAACTTCTAAGAAGACAGGGTCTCGTTGAAAAACCACATTGTATCCATGAGTATAATAAATTCATGTGGGGGGGTGGATTTAAATGACCAGATGTTGCAGCCCTATCTAGCAACTAGAAAATCCCTCTTCTGGTACAAAAAAGTTGCGGTTTACATTTTTCTTTTTCACATGGCCATGTACAATGCTTACGTCACCTACCGGAAATCAACAGAACGACCCAACCCCTTCCTAAATTTCATTCAAGATATCATTACTGCCCTGATATATCCACAAGGATCCCCCCCCCCCCCCCAGAAATCATTCGCACCGATTGTCTCAGCAGACTGCATGAGCGCTATTTTCCTGAACATATTCCCCCATCAACAACCGGAAGAAGACACCAAAAAAGATGTCAGGTGTGCAGCAAAAGAGGAGTTAGCAAAGACACCAGTTTCTATTGTCCCCAATGTCCCTCCAATCCTGGCCTTGGCATTGGACAATGCTTCAAACGCTTTCATACACTTGTAAATTATTAGTATTTCAATAATATATCAAATAGACTGCCATTTCCCAATTTTCAATTCCTGTGCTGATTATTTCCCTGGACCAACCATACCACTGCCTTCCATGTGAACTGACCCTCGCCTTTTTATGGACTATGCTTCCGTCTGCCGTCTGCCTTGTTTATCCGCCATATTTCTGCCTTTCACGTGAACTGACCCTGGACTGTATCGACTATGCCTCTGCCTACCATCTATTTCTGCCTTTAACCTGCACTGACCTCGGCCTGTTGACCATGTTTTTGCCTGCCCCTTGGACTGATCTTTCTCCCTGCTACACAGGGGTCTCACATATGTGAGGGGCTCCAGAATGATGTTCTGATTTGAGAAAAACAGTTATTGGGTTTCTCTTTGTTTTGTAATTCCCAGAACAGGGTCTGGTGTCCGGTGGCTTCAAAGCGATTTGGGTGGGAGAAGCCTCTACCCCTGCACCCATTCTTTCCTGACCGAGGCCCTAAGCTTGATGGTCCTGCCTGCTGCCTGGACAGATACTTTGGCTGTACTGACAATACCTCTGCCTGCACTGACCCAGGACTTTTTATGGACCATGTGCCTGCTGTCTGGACCCAATACTTTTGCCTGTACTCTGCCTGCTGCCTGTGCTATGGACAGTATTCCTGCCTGCTGCATGGACGAACATTTTGCTGCTGCTGACCACATCCCTGCCTGCTACCTGGACCAATGCTTTGACTGTGCTGCCAATATCTCTACTTGCTACTATGGACAGCATTCCTGAGGCTGCCTGTTTTGCTGTGCTTGCCACGTTCCTGCCTGCTGCCTGGACCGATGCTCTCCTCTGTTGACCACTGCACTACTAAAACCGCAGGTAATCTTTTCTTACCCTTTGCTCAGCAGAATGTATTTTGGTTTGTAATTTGTATGTACTGTACATGCTATGTGTTAGAAATATGAAGGGCCTTCAACAATGTGATAGGTTGGCAGGAATTTATGTGTGTGATTTATGTCCCTAGAACACCTGGAGATGGATGTTGGGCCTCTGTATGTGGCCAGGCTGTGCAAAAGTCTCACACATGTGGTATCACCATACTCAGGAGTAGCAGAATGTATTTTGGGGTGTCATTTTTGCTATGTACATGCTATGTGTTGGAAATATCATATAAATGGACAACTTTGTGTAAAAAAAATGTGTTTTCATTTTTTCCAAAAACTTCTGAAAAAATGACATGTTCAAAAGACTCATTATGCCTCATATATTATACATTGGGGTGTTAGCTTTCCAAAATGGGGTCATTTTGTGGGCAATTCCATTGTCCTGTTGCTCCAGGGCCTTCAAAAGTGTAATAGGTAGTTGAGAAATGAGATGTGTAATTTATGCTCATAGATCGCCAGAAGATGCTATTTCAATGTCAAGCCTCGTTATGTGGCCAGGCTGTGTAAAAGTCTCACACATGTGGTATCGCCATACTCAGGAGGAGTAGCAGAATGTATTTTGGGGTGTCATTGCAAGTATGCATATGCGGTGTGTGAGAAATAACTTGTTGTTATGACAATTTTGTGTAAAAAAAAATAATAAAATTCTTCATTTTGCAAAGAATTGTGGGAAAAAATTACAACTTCAAAAGATTCACCATGCCTCTTACTAAATACATTGGGATGTCTACTTTCCAAAAAGGGGTCATTTGGGGGGTATTTGTACTTTACTAGCTTGTTAGTGTCTCACAAAATGAGATAGGCCGTCAGTACATCAGGTGTGATCAATTTTTAATGATTTGCACCCTAGCTTGTAGACTCTATAACGTTCACAGAGACTAAATAATATACACTAATTTGGGTTATTTTTACCTAAGATAGGTAGCAGTATAAATGTTGGCCCAAATTTATGAAGAAAAATCACTTTTTTGCAAAATTGTTAAATAGAAACTAAAATAAAGTGTTTTTTTTTTCAAAATTTTCGCTCTTTTTGCTTATATTGCAGAAAATAATAAACCTAGCGGCGATTAAATACCACCAAACTCTAAAGCTCTATTTGTGAGAAAAAAATGATATGGGTACAGTGTATCATGAAAGAGTAATTGAAATTCAAAGTGTGAGAGTGCTGAAAGCTGAAAATTGGTCTGGGCAGGAAGGGGGTATAAACGTCCTGTATTGAAGTGGTCAAAGCATGGGCTAGTGGAGAGTATGTATCTCGGATAGCGGCAGAGCAGATGAGGTCATCAGTTTCCTTGGAGGAATTGGAGAGGGCAGCCGGCCAAAGGGAAGCAGAGTACATAGCCGCACCAGTTCAGGGTACTTATGGGGCCTGGCAATATGCCCTGCCAGAGCTCTCCCTACTTAGGACCGATCTGACCCAAAAATCCCTTCTTAGCACGGCAGAGAATCTTCAAATTCGGGAATAAGAACGGTAGACTGCTGGCACGGTTGGCCAAGGGGCAATTTGCGGTCACACATATCAGTGGCATTAGAGACCCTGAGGCTGGAGAGATACTTAGGACACCTGAGGAAATTAATGCTAGGTTCCACCACTTCTACGAGGACCTGTTCTCCTCCAGGGTGTGCTACTCTCCGGAGGAACTGAACACGTACCTGGACACAATTAACTTCCCGACTCTGGACTCTGAGTCGCGCAAGCGGCTGGAGGCAGATGTCACCCTGGAGGAGGTACAGCTGGCCATCTCACAGCTGCAGACGGGAAAGACACCTGGGACAGATGGTCTCCCAACAGAATTTTATTCTCACTATCAGGACTTTCTAGCCCCCAGACTGGTATCTCTATTTGACAAATTCTTCTCCCTGGGGACTCTCCCAGACTCTATGACTGAGGCGGTGGTAGTGTTGGTGCTCAAACCGGGCAGGGATCCCGTTGAATGCTCCTCCTATAGACCGATATCCCTAATTAATGTTGACGCCAATATCTTGGCTAAGGTCTTGGCAAATAGGCTGTCCAGGGTATTGGAGGAGCCGATTCATGTGGATCAGACTGGTTTCATGCCTGGGAAGGGCACTGACATCAACCTCCGATGGCTTTTCCTCAATCTTTCAGTGTCCCACACTGACTGTGGCGGCAGAAACATCGCCTCCCTAGACGCCGAAAAGGCGTTCAACTCAGTCGAGTGGGAATTCCTCTGGGAGACGCTGAACAGATTCGGGTTTGGCCCACGGTTTATAAAGTGGCTATGTTTGTTATACAGAGCTACTAAAGCCCGAGTCCATACTAACGATGTCCTCTCTCCCTTCTTCTTGCTGCACCGGGGCACTAGGCAGGGGTGCCCCCTGTTGCCGGCCCTTTTTTGCCCTGGCCCTGGAGTCGCTAGCTGTCCTGATTAGGGGGTCTGCCCGTGTCCGGGGGTTAAGGGTGGGTGCACTAGAGGAAAAGCTCTCATTGTACACCGACAACGCTCTGTTATATTTGCAAGATGCCAACCGGTCCTTGGAGGCAGCCCTAGATATCTTCAATGAGGTCGGGAGGTTCTCGGCAATTAGACTTAATTGGTCAAAATCGGTCCTTTTCCCTCTAGATCCTCTGGCCAGGGAGACAGCTGCTGCCACTCAGTTGCATTGGGTAGATCAGTTTAAATACCTGGGTATCCACATTGGAAGGGACCCCGCTAGTTTGTACGATCTAAACTTGGCACCCGTGGTAGCCCAGTTCCGCTCCAAATGTTCCCCCCTGAACTCCCTACCACTAAATCTCCTGGGCTGCATAAATTTGATCAAGATGGTGTTTCTCCTTAAGTTCTTGTACATGTTTCGGTCCTGCCCCAGCTGGCTACCACGACCATTTTTTTCAATCCTAGATAAATGCATAGGCTCCTTTATTTGGGGAGGCTCTTCCACGACTGGCTAGATCAACCCTGGTTCTCCCGTGTAGGTCTGATGGTGGTTTATGCGCTCCAGGTCCAATGCGGCGGTGTGTCTCGAGGCGTCTGTCCTTGGTTCGTTGCAGGAGTTGGGCAATCTATCTTACAGAGGGAACCGGGCGTACGCAGATCTCCCACTCCCTACCAGAACAACGCTAAAGATATGGGCGGTAGCTAGACGATGGTTCATACGGCCTAATCAGTGGTTCCCCTAGGCCCCCCTATGGGGAAACCCCAATCTCCCACATTTCCGCTCCATTCCTGATCCCCAGGTGTGGGTGGGATATGGTATTAGGGCCCATAGGGATATATATTGGGCAGGGGGTCTAAGGCCTTTTGCCGACCTTAAGGTTTCACCTGCCGGGATGGATGTATTTCCGTTACTTGCAGCTGAACCACGCCGCTCGTGCAGTTACCAACTTTGATCCTGACGCTTTCGGCCCTTTACGGGGCGCTGCTGTGGGTGGAGTCCCCTAAGATGGATAGGCTATGGGAACGCGGGAAGGAGGATTTAACAGGTCTGGATAGAGGGGATTGGGAGGATTCTGTGGAGGATAGTGTTAAGCTCCTGGCCTCATCTAAGGATAAACTGATCCAGGTTAAGTTTCTGCATAGAGTTTATTTTACCTCTCAGAGGTTGAACAGGATCTACCTGCAGAGGTCTCCGGAATGCCCTAGGTGTGGAGTGGGGGAGGGCTCGTATTTCCAAATGTTCTGGAGTTGCCCAAGGATAGCTAACTACTGGATGGAGGTGGTGGAACTTATCAATGGGCGCCTCCAGCTGGCTCTGCCGGTCTCTCCAGAGCTGGCGCTCTTAGGGATACAAGATGATGATCAACATCCCAGATACACTAAACTTCTGATAGCTTATCTTTTCTATTATGCAAAACGGGAAATTATACTTCGATGGAATGCCCGTTCCCGGGAAAAGCTGTTAACTCTGTTCTTCCCCTATATAAATAAACATATATCAACCGTAATTGTCCAAAAAAAATTGAACGTGTGGCAGCCATGGGTTGGATGATGTGAGCCTCCAAGCCTCCCGGAGACCACCAGGGGAAGAGACATAGCACCACACTCATATACTCCATTCAGCAGATTCGGGGAGAGCAGAGGAGGATAGGTTACACTTGTACCCATTTGTTGTTCTAATTGCTTTTTTCCGCTCCCCGAAAGGGGCGGTCAAGTGACTCTTCTTTTCTGTGTCCAATTGTGTTATTAACCTTATACTGACAATCCATCACACCTTATCTGTAAGAACATGCATTGCTTTCTTTGCTCTTGATTGTACCACAATTTGTTCAATTAAGGAACATTCTGATTGTTAAAAAAAAGACAGTTTTACCCATCGCAGTAGTAGGGGTCACCATCTTCATTTGAGTACGATGTCTCATGAAGCAGTCCCCTGTCGCACTGTCACTTGCCAACTCTCCCTGGTGGCCACGGGATAAAACTGCAGCAGCCCTTCTGAACTCCTTAGCACCCCCTGCAGGCACAACAGATACTTCCTCACTGTGGCTAGGGGTGACTGCAAACATATTTGCGCTGGAATCTGTGCCTGCAGACAACATTTTTTCCTCCGTAACATCGACTCTTGGTGTACCCCACAACCAGGGACAAGACAATCAATCATGTCCCAATTTACCACATTCCAGGCACGGGATCTGGAGACTTTTTCTGGTTGCTACGGGCGATGGCATCCTCTCAGGTGCTCTTTGCTGGCTCTCCCAAACAGCTTGACTTTTCTTTCCGGGATGCTATGTTGCTTTACACTTGCCATAATATCCTGTAGGTGATACCTTTGGCTTGCGATTCCTGCCACTGACATTACCGACATTGCTAGGGGTGACCACACTTCTCTCAAGCTTCCGGTGGGCCTGTTGCTCACTTCTGGAATTTTTCCAGCATTCTTTATGCAGGATGGCGGCTTTATAGCTGTCATAGTCACCTCTGTTAGCAACCATCCCGCTGTAAACTTTTCTGTACTCTTCAGTAATAAGTGGCTGTACCAACTCAGCCCAGCGGTTTCTAGGCCAGCCTTCAACTACAGCCCAGAATTCAAAGTCCGCCAGATAGCCCATAATGGCATCCTTGGGTGACATGGGACCACAGACGTCTGACACAAATTACTCCCTCGTTGCCATGGGCAACCAATTTAGTCAGTGCAAGCTTTGCACTTTCCCTTTAGGTGCGGCAAGTGAAGCAAAAAAACATCTGCAATACTCTCCGACAGGCTCACACTCTTGCTTCATCCTCCCAGTCAGTCCACAACACTTTTGTGCTGCTTCTTTTTCACTTGCAGGTTCCCCTCACCTGCACACAGATTGTTCAGTCTCCTGTATCAAACACAGTTCACTTTTAACTGTTGAACTCACTTTTTGCAGGAATCCAGATTGTATCCAAAAGCACTCCGAAAATGCTGTTGCCTGGCTGTACTTCTGCACACAGACAACGTGACACAAACTCACTGTGGAGCAGGGACCTGGATTTTACCGTCTTGTGCCCGCATCCTCCACCACGTGTGGCATGGGAGTGTTTAGCTCTCGTGGTAGGTATGTTTTCAGTGAGTTTGCGACAACCAGGATCTCTGTTTTAAGGCATGGTAGCCCATGTTTATTTTAAAGAAAGTTCAAAATAATAATCAACGGGGTTTCCCTCGCATGGGTTGTCACCATCAACATCCAGAAATCATAAACTCAGCCTCCTGGCTCATAAACGATCAGTAGCCCTCCTGGCTATAACGATCAGTAGCCCTCCTGGCTATTAAGCGATCCGCTGCGGCATGACCGCGGGTCACACCTGCCCCCTCGTAGATGTGGATCCCAAGACTGCCTCCTGCAATCTTAGTCCCCTGGAGACTGCCTGTCTCGCTAGTATGTGTGTGTGACTTGGTCCTGACTCTCTTAACAGGCCTCCACCCAGCTGGACAATCGGTGTTCTGGTAGGCCACAAAACTCGGACCCAGGACTAGGGATTTCATCCCACCTGGATCTGTACGAAATCCCCGGGCTCCAGATCCCGAAGTGGACTTTAAACAAACTGAGGAAACTGAAAAGCCAGTTTCCTCTTAAATGTGCAACGCCTCTGGAGCCCCCCAACCTGCCAGGTTGAGAATCCGGGGCCATCCCTACCATCTAGACCCTGGCAAGGCAACGCTCTGCCACACCGCCAAAAAATGTACATTTACAAATCCACTCGAATGGTCTGGCAAGGTACTAATTTGGGTTGGCAGCAATATACTGGTTGGCATAAAGATTGCTATGGTCCACAATCAATTAATACAGTTGTTTTGTGAAAAACAGCTAAAACAAATTCAAGAGGATTGTTAAATTTGCGGTTTCCACCTGAATTCCTGGTTGGGCTGTGAATTGGGGGATAATCGGTGATGCTGAATCTGAGGGCTGCCAATCAGTATTTGCAATCACCTCTAGAAGGACACTATGGGTTCTAAAAGCCTATGTTTGATTTTATAGTGTCTGCGGGATACTACAACTGCTAGCCACCTCACTAGCTTGGACTGCACTTCTGGGACTCACCATATCACCATGAGATACTGCAGTATCTAATATCAATATTTGTAAAATGCCAGGATGTACTGGGCCACTGGTGCCTGTCAGTCCACCAAAAGGTAGTGCAGTGCTAATACTTGGACCCTGCTGCATATGAGAATTATTGCATGTTTCTAGCAACCTGGGCATGGGGTCGGGTACGCCTGACCTTAGCTGGGACCTCTTCTCCAGCGTCTGAACTCCCTGTCAGGGTGCTGCCGCTTTCTACAGAGTCGTGTTCTGAAAGAGAAGATTCCCCTTCTCTCTCACCTGTCATACTCAGAATCATGTAGGCCTCTTCACTAGTGTACCTTTCTTTGGACATTTTGGGCACTAAATTTACAGGTATCTAGTGTGACTAACAGGAGAAAGAGCTCCTGGCTGCCAGGGACTGCTTGAATCGCTAGAACTAAAAGGCCTAATCTTGCTAACACTGCAAGTTTTATGTACAATGTATCAGAGGTGGCTGTGATCAGAAATTATACTGACTCTGCTCAAGTTGTGAGGTGTGTGTGTGTGGGGGGGGGGGGGGGGGCAGTGGTGGCAGCGGAAGGGGTTGATCCTGCTAGCACTAGATCTTTGATGACACTATACTATTGGGGACACTAGTATAATTTTTATCTGATCAAAGAAACTGATCCATTCAGACACCATACTAGCAATGGAGGTTAATGTGAGTTGCTGGCAATCAAGGGGCTAAATGTGAATGGCGATACTGTGGTGGGATGGAATCTGGGATGGAACTAACTGACGGCTGATTAACTGATGCCGCCAGTGACACTAATATAGTGATCAGTAAAAAAATCTGTACGCTGATGACAGACAGTGAAAGGGTTAATTGGAGGGCAATCAAGGGGTTAAATGTAACAAAAATAAATGAAAGGCTGCGCTAAGTTGGTATGAGAATTCAGATCACATAATGTCCAAACAATTGAGATTGGATAATCAGAACAAATCGCACCTGATGACGATGACTAAAGGTCTCATAAATATAAGCCCAAAGAGATGTTCTAAATAAATACTAGAAACACCCTAGGTCCCAGTCTATACTGACAATGCAAATGCAGAAAAAAAGGGATTTTTCTCTGAGTTCACTGACAGACGCAGCCCTTCATTGACAAATGGGTTTATGCACATCCTACTAGGAGTAGACTAGGCAAATAGAAAAAAAGCAAGCGGACCCCTCCCAGGGGGCTGTCCTCACTCCAGCATATAACCTCCCTGCTCTGCATAGCATATCAGTTTGTAACAAGCCGTACAAACGCAACACAGAGGGGTGGGTGCTGCGTCTGTCAGTGAACTCAGAGAAAAGGATTTTACGGTAAGTTCTTAATAAAATCCCTTTTTCTCTTGCGTTCACTGACAGACGCAGTCCTTCATTGACAAGTGGGAATGTCCCAAAGCAGTGTCATTCAAGAGGGGTGGGTAAACAACAACTGTACCCAACAGAATCCTCTCAGGAGGCGCCAGCCGCGCCTACACCGCCGCCTGTAAACCTTTACGGGCAAAAACAGCATCCGCAGATGCTGACACATCAACTTTGTTAAACTTAGCAAACGTGTGCACCGAGGCCCAAGTGGCCGCCTTGCACACCTGGGACACCGAAGCCTGGTGTCTGAAAGCCCAGGAAGTACTAACTGCCCTGGTGGAGCAAGCCGTGACTGGAAAAGGAGGGACTTTGCCCCGAACAGTACAAGCATGGGTCACGGTCTGTCTGATCCAACGGGAAACAGTAGCCGATGAGGCCACCAACCCTTTGCGCGGTCCTTCTGTCAGCACAAACAATGCATCAGACTTCCGAAAAGAAGCTGTAGCCGCCAACCACACCTGCAAAGCCCTCACGACATCCAAAGAATGTAACTCAATCTCCTTGGGATGTGACGGGTGCGGATATAATGAAGGGAGAACAATATCCCCAATGATGTGAAAGGAGGAAACCACCTTCGATAGAAACGAAGGGGAAGGCCGCAGGACCGCTTTGTCCTTATGAAGGACCAAGTAGGGAGACCTACAGGACAACGCTGCCAACTCCGACACCCATCTAGCGGATGTAATGGCCACCAAGAAAGCCACCTTTTGCGACAGCAATTGTAAGGGAATATCCCTGATTTTCTCATATGGCGGTTTCTGCAGTACAGAGTACCAAATTCAAAACCCACGGCACCAAATGTGACCGTACCTGAGGAGCCACATGGCGTACACCCTGTACAAATGTACGTATCAGCGAATGTGACGCCAAAGTACGTTGAAAGAGAATTGCCAGAGCCGAAATCTGACCCTTGAGAGTACTCAATGCCAAGTTGTTATCCAGGCCCTGCTGCAAAAAAGCCAGCACCCGGTACACAACGTAAGAGCGGGGATTCCAACCCCCCGCCTCACACCAGGCAATATAGGTCTTCCAGGTGCGATGATATATCTTGCGCGAAGTACACTTGCGTGCATTAAGCATGGTAGGGAGCACTGAGTGAGAGACACCCCTATCCCTCAACACCTGTGACTCAATAGCCAAGCCGTCAAAGCCAGCGAGGGTAAAGCAGGGTGCAGGATGGGTCCCTGCGACAGCAGATCTTTGCGCAGCGGAAGACGCCAGGGAACATCTGTCACCATCCGCTCCACGTCGGCGTACTAAGGGCGCTGAGGCAAATCCGGAGGGAAAGCATACAGGAGCCGATACCGACCCCAAGGAGCTACCAACGCGTCCGTGGCGGCCGCCAACGGGTCCCTTGTTCTGCACACGAAGGTCTGCACCTTGTGATTGAACCTGGATGCCATGAGGTCCATGTCTGGCATGCCCCACTTGTGGCAAATCTGGCGGAACACCTCTGGATGTAGGGACCATTCCCCCTGATCCAGCGTCTGGCGACTGGGAAAATCCGCCTGCCAATGTTCTACGCCCGGAATGTAAATGGCAGAGATTGCCGGCACATGAAGTTCTGCCCACCTCAGAATGTGGGCCGCTTCCGCAGCCGCTGCCGAGCTCCTCGTTCCGCCCTGATGGTTCACATACGCCACCGTCGTGGCGTCGTCCGACTGAACCTGAACCGGGATACCGCGCAGCCTTACCGTCCAGTGGGAGAGGCAGAGCCTGATCGCCCTCAACTCATTTATCGGAAGGCGGGATTCCTGCGCCGACCAATGGCCTTGAGCAGACAGCTACCCAGGACCCCCAGCCGGCTGGCGTCGGTCGTGACTATCGACCAATGCAGGGGGAGAAAAAACGTCCCCAACGATAGAGCTGGGGCCCGAATCCACCAGGTCAACGATCCTCCGGTCTGATGATCCAGGGACAGCGGAGACTTGTCCCACCGTGACAGAATCGCTCGCTGTAGGAGCCGAGTGTGACTCTAGGCCTAGGGTATCGCCTCGAAGGCTGAGCCCATGAGCCCCAACACCTGCATACAGAACCGTAAGGAGGACCACTGGCGTGACAGCAGGGTTCGCACCGCTGCTTGCAGTGTTAGTGACTTGGCCGGAGGTAAGAACCCCTTCGCCTGCTCCGTGTCCAGAATCAGACCCAGATATTCCAGTCGACAGGACGGGGTCAACGTCGACTTCTGCAGGTTGAACAGCCAGCCAAAGTCTTTCAACGAGGCCATGGTGATAGCCACATTCTCCTCCAGGGCCGAAGCAGACTCCGCTCGCAGGAGTAAATCGTCGAGGTATGTGTTAGTAAAAAGGACTTGCCAGTGTTCCTGGCCATTTCCGCGGTGGTGCGCGCAACCCCGTGCGCGTTCGCGCGCTCCCGTGCGCGCGCGCCTGTGCGCGTGCACGCGCCGGAAACGGCGCCAAACGGCGCCTATTTAAACCCTGGACATCCTGCACCAAGTTGCTGCTTGTTCTACAGCGTTCCAGACCTGTGGGCCTCAGCTCCCTACCTGTTCCTGTGTTATCACCTGTTTCCTGTTGACCCGGCTTGCTTTGACCTGTTGTCCACTACCTGCATCGACCCCGGCTATCCACGACCATCCGCTTGTCTACTCCTCTGTACCTCCGCTGCCCGCCCGTTAACGAACCTTTGCCTGAAATTGACGATCCGCTTGCCTAACCCTTTTGTACCTCTCTGCCTGCACGTTGCCAACCCTGCTTGTACGACCATTCTCCTGTTTGCACGACCTGCTGGAATCTCACTACAACATCTGTGACCATCCAGCCCTCGTGCCATCCCGCACTCTCGGGCCTCTGTCTACACTACCAGGGGTCCTTGAATCGGGTGCACAAGAGCGGTTGTTCCTTGCACAAGACAGACTCCACCGTCGGGTACGTAACAGTATGCTACCACCGCAATGCCTCTCTGCCTCAATAGCGCCAGCCCCGGAGCCACCAGTTTCTTGAATAACCGAGGAGCTGAGGCCAGACTGAAGGGAAGTGCCACAAATTGGTAATATAGATCCTCCCCCGCAAAGCGCAGAAAGCGCTGGTGCCTGGGACAAATGGGAACATGGAGATACGCGTCCCTGATATCCAGGGACGCCATGAAGTCCCATTGGTGCAGGGCGGCCACGACCAATCGGACAGATTCCATCTTGAATCTTTGCGCCCACACAAAGTGGTTTAGCGATTTTAGGTCCAGAACTGGCCTGACCCCACCCTTTTTGGGCACCAAAAATAGAAGCAGCGGAACCTTTCCAGCGGAGGTACCGACACAATCACCCCTTGTTCGGAGAGAGCGTCTGAACAGCCCCTAGGAGAGCCTCTCGATGCCCCTGAGGGAGTCTCAAGTTTGATGGGAAGAACCTGTCTGGGGGTAGAGTGCTGAACTCTATCCTGTATCCTGAGGACACCACTTCCTGGACCTACCGGTTGGAAATGCGGGCAGTCCACCTGTCTGCGAACCCCAGAAGTCGGCCCCCCACCGAGACTCAGGTGGGGGCAACCCATCACACGAAGGAGGAGTTTTCCTTCGTCTTTTCGCTCTTTCGCTGCCAGGGCCGCTTACCGGACCCCGAGGCAGACTTGCCAGGCCTTGAGCCCTTGGCCGCTGCACCGGGCACACGAAAAAACCTCTTCTGACCCGAAGAAGCAGGACCCTGCTTACGGCGGATTCCCGCCGCCTGGTCTCCGAAAGAAAGGTACTCTTCCCCCGGTGAAATCCTTAATGATTTCATCCAATTGTGCCCCAAAGAGCCGACCACCCTGAAAGGTAAGGTCCGTAAGGCCCTTTTTAGACGCGTGGTCCCCCAACCAACAGCGTAACCACAGCACCCGTCTGATAATGACTGCAAAAACAGACATCTAGACAGCATGGGAAGCAGGTCCAAAGCTGCGTCACGCAGGTGCCGAAGACCCTGTAGCAGATGGTCGGTCCGCTGTGAAGCCTCAGACGAGCACCCACAGCTCAACTCGTTGTGCAACTCAGTCGCACACTCGGTAAGAGATTGCGCCACCATGGCTGACGCCAGAGCTGGTCAAATGGCCGACACCGCCACCAAGAACAGTGCCTTGGATACCGCCTCCATCCGCCTATCGGCCAGATCCTTAAAAGAGGGAGACCCCTCCAATGGGATGGTCATTGCCTTATTCAGGCGAACCACCAGAGGGTCCACTGCAGGGGATGCCCACTTCTTCACAAAACTATCCTCAAAGGGATAGCGCACAGCAAAACGTTTGGGCAATGAAAGGAATTCTGTGGACGCTGCCATTCCTTGTAGACAAGCTGATCAAAAATTGATCATAAGGGTATGCCCTGGGGGTCCGTGACGGTCTAAACGACCCACAGACCTGGGACGCCTCCTGCAACTCCCCGGCCTGGTCCAGTCGCAAGGACGCACGGATATCGGTGATCAGGGAGGCCACCAACGCCTTTTTGCGCGCCACACAGGGCCCCTGGTCTTCCTCACCGTCTGATGGCTCCAGCTCACCCTCTGAGAGCTCCACGGGGGTCCCCGTGACCACGGAGACCCCCTCCGGTTCAGAATCCTCCCCCGAAGACGGGGGTGGACGTTTTTTGGACACCCCTATGCACAGCATGTCACCCCCCAGGAAAAGAAGTGCCCCAAAATGGACGTCAGTTGATCCAGGGGGACCACAGTCCCCAGCGCAGCCTGCACTTCTGCCGCTCCCTCCGGGGAAGCACCTGCAGGCTCAGTCGCCATTATGCCACTGGAGCTCTTGTTAGGTCTATGGGCCACGACATCCCCCTAAGGAGACCCACCACCGCCCACAGAATGACCGGGATAATGCCCAGGAGGACTGTGCCCACCGCCGCCGACACCCCAGGAGGACCAGCTATACTTTCTGTTCTGTGTCCCTCAAGCGCTGTCCCAGAAGGATGCTGACCGCCACTAGCCCCACTGCCGCTGCCTTCACCGATATCAGGAGAGGAGAGAGAGAAAAACGACACCGCATGCACGTTTTTCTTCCAGGCCGACACCTCAAACATGGCCGTCGGCCAGACACAGGAGGCCAAAACATGCCTGTACAGACCGCGACTACGGCAAAATGGCCGCTGCACAGCCACTAGAGGCCAAAACAGCCCCCAAAATGGCCGCGGCTACGGCAAAATGGCAGCGCATCGCCGCACGGCGGCGGAGAAAACGCAGGCAGTCGGGCACGGGGTGCGGCGCGCGGGGGGGGGAAAGACAGTGACCGTAACGCGTCCATGAAACCCTCCACCGGACAGCCCAAAATCCGCCAGTCGCCCAGCCCCCCCTTTCCCGGGGGGGAAGAGGGGGGTCTCTCACCACTCCGACGGGCGCAGCGGGTAGCCACCCGGACGTAGACTTTTCTCCCATTGCAGGGAGGGATTCTGCCGGCCAAATGCGCCCTCGGATGCGAGCACAGCCCGGTCACTGGACGCAAGTGGGGGTCACCCACTAGCCACCCGCACGGAACGGGTACGATGCAGCGGACCCTGCCAAGGCTAAGGGTAGCTCGCATCGGTCGCCCGAGCTGGGGAATGTTTCAGGATTCAAGATATCATCTATGCCCCAGCCGGCTACTTGATGGCAGTCTTCATCATGGCTTGAGAAAAGCAAAAAAAGAAGAAAAAACTGGGGAACCGCAGATCCCAGCAGGGAACCAGGTCTAACTCCTTGCCAGACTAGGCATAAAAAACTGATATGCTATGCAGAGCAGGGGGGTTATATGCTGGAGTGAGGACAAAAATTCAGTGTTTAAAGCATAAGCCGGCCGGCATTCCCGTCTCACGGGCTGTAGATAGTAGTGGTGACATCAGCGCGACCTCCTGATGTACATTTCGTCATAAGAGGACGTCGTCCAGGGGATAGGGCACGCCGCTGAGTCACCACTTTATATATGTATACTGCACCCTCGATCTGAGGTGTGAGTGGCACCTGTTTCCCCATTCTTCTTGCACTTTCACCCCCCTTCCTGCCCAGGCCATTTTTCTGCTTTTAGCGCTGTCGCACCTTGAATGACAATGCTGTACCCAAATTTAGTTTTTGATCATTTTCTTCACACACATAGAGCTTTCTTTTGGTAGTATTTAACCACTTCCCGACCGCCGTATGCAGAATGACGGCCGGGAAGTGGCTGAGTTATCCTGACTGGACGTCATATGACGTCCTCAGGATAACAAGCCGCCGCGCGCCCCGGGGGCGCGCATCGCGGCGATCGGTGGTGTGGGGGGTCAGTCTGACCCCCCGCAATGCCGATCTCGGTAAAGTGCTTCGATCCGAAGCACTTTACCATGTGACCAGCCGTGACCAATCACGGCTGGTCACAGTGTAATACAGGAAAGCCATTTATCGGCTTTCCTGTACTCAGGTCTGCAGACCTGATGAGGGGAGAGCCGATCGGCTGCATCCCTGACAGGGAGGGTTTGTGCTGATGATTTATCAGCACAGCCCTCCCTCGGATCGCCACCCTAGACCACCAGGGAGCCTGCCCAGGGATGTGCCCACCCAGGACCACCAGGGAGCCGACCAGGGAGCCGATCTGGACCACCAGGGAGACCCCCTAGACCACCAGGTAAGTGACATA
>BLSH010197533.1:1390493-1401796 GCA_018402905.1 Glandirana rugosa
ACCCAGAACTGTTGAATTTATGGCCCTGTCATGTTTATAGGGGGTTTAATGGAAAAACCTTTTCTCTGTCTGTCAGACTCCATAAATCATTCTCCGTACCGTACAAAAAACTTCAACATTAAACAAACCTTTTTCTTCTTTATTTTACAAAACAAAAAAATGTAAAAAAAAAAAAAATTGTATGACAGTGGTCACGTTATGTCGCAGTAGTATATTGACCATACCACCGCTGGTTCCTGTGACCACTGCCATACATTTTTTTTTTTATTTATGTTAAAAATTTTACAAAAATGTAAATAAATAAATAAAAATGTCAAATAAATGTATGGTTCGGACATCACCGGTAGCCCTGATGGCCCTCCAAGGGCCACCCGACTACCGAGTCACCCGGCCAGTCTCACTGTCGCCTCGTCTCTACTCGCCTGCCCATGAAGGTATGGGAACAGGACGTTATTTGCTTAGGGGACGATACGTCGACAATTTTTTCTTTTGAAGAGACCCGGGGGACACAAGTCGCCACCTCCCGGTAGTCCCGATGGCCACTACAGGCTTGGTATGTAAATAAACTGTAAAAATAAATAAATAAATGTAAAAACATTTTAAAAATTGTATTTATTTTTTTTTTTACATACCGTCACCAGTGTCCTTGGTCGCCACCATACCAGTTATATGATGACGCTGTATTGCACTGGTGACAGTATGTTAAAAAAAAAAAAAATGTAAAAAAACAAAACATTTTATTTCTTCTTTTTCCAAACAAATTACAACTTCAAAAAACATGCCATGCCTCTTACTAAATACCTCAGACTGTCTGTCTCTTTTCCAAAAAGGTAATTTGGGGGATATTTGTACTGTCCCGGTATTTAAGTTGTCAAGACCCAGACCCGGAGCATAAAGAGAATATCACTTCAAAGCAAGGGAAAATACCTTTGTAGACAGTTGCTACCTGTCCCCATTGGAAGGTTTCCCTTCTATTTCTGTTCGGGTGAATTTTATATACTGGACAATACAATGACCAAAGGCAAATAATGAAGGTGAATCTATATACTAGGGACAGCAATAAAAAAAACTCCCAGGATTTCTACTCCTTCCATACACAATCCAGAACCAAAAATAAAAACGAGAGTATAGGTATTTGAATTGCATTAATCCTTGTAGGACAAAATCATTAAAAGAAAAAAAAAACAATAATTTGACTTTTTTTTCTAACCTGCACTAGAAAAATCATGTACATCCTATTGTTTCTGTGCATACAGATAATACCTTTTACAGTTAGCTATATCACATTGGAAAATAATTTTTTTAACAAATGTACACTTATTAACCACTTCCTTACTGGGCACTTAAACCCCCCCCTGCCCGGACCAATTTTCAGTTTTCAGCGCTGTCACTCTTTGAATGACAATTGCGCGGTCGTGCAACGTTGTACCCAAAAAAAATTGGCGTCCTTTTTTTCCCACAAATAGAGCTTTCTTTTGGTGGTATTTGATCACCTCTGCGGTTTTTATTTTTTGCACTATAAACAAACAAAGAGCGACGATTTTGAAAAAAGAACAATATTTTTTACTTTTTGCTATAATAAATATCCAAAAAAAAAAAACGAATTTATTCATCAGTTTAGACCGATATATATTCTTGTACATATTTAAGGTAAAAAAAAAAAATCGCAATCGGCATATATTGATTGGATTGCGCAAAAGTTATAGCGTCTACAAACTATGGACATTGGTTTATGGCATTTTTATTTTTTTTTTTTTTACTGGTAATGGCGGTGATCTGTGATTTTTATCAGGACTGCGATGTTGCGGCGGACATGTCGGACATTTTAGACACTTTTTTGGGCCCCATGACATTTATTTTTTTTTAACCAATGAAAAGTTTTTATTGAGTGTTTCACAATCCAGACAAACATAAAATGGCATCTGCACAGTCCACAATTGCATTACATCGTACAAAGCATATCCCTTTCCACTCCCCCCCTTGCAACCTTACACCATAGGCAGGCCCAGCAATCTGTCCATAATCAAGTCTTCCGGGGCTAGCCCCGGTACATCAAGCCATTTTCCCCATATTTTTTCAAATTTAGAGGTGCACCCCCTATGCCGATATATAATTTTCTCCATTCTCAGGGTGTTGCCCACAGTCGCTATCCACTCTCCGACTGTCGGGGAGGGATTCAGACTTCCAGTGCAACATAATCAGTTTGCGGGCCAGGAAGAGAGTTCTAGTAAGAGCCACACAGGTCTGGCTCTCCCAGTCAAACTCATCCAAGAGGTTTAATAGGCACTGTCTAGGATCTACGGGCACCGACACCTGAAACACCCGGTTCAGAGTGTCTACGACCCCACTCCAGTATACATGAAGCTTGGGGCAACGCCACAGCATATGTATCAGGTCCCCTTGGTCTCTTTTGCATCTAGTACAGGTCGGGGCGGGCAGTAGTCCCATACTATGGAGTCTGTGGGGGGTGTAGTAAACTCGCAAAAGAATGTATAGTTGAGTCAGTCTTTGTGTTACATTTAGGGAGCTTCTTGTCACCCCCTGTAGAGCCTCCTCCCACTGCTCAGCGTCTATCGGCCCCACGTCCAGCTCCCATTTCGGTCTGGCCCCCGAGGGATATTTCTCGAGATGCATATGAAGCAGGGTAGAGTAACCTTGGGATATGAACCCCTTAGAGTTGTTCGCCTCTCTAAGTTGTGTAAACAACGGCGGGGTAGACAAAGTCCAATCCGCAGTCTTCCCCTGTGCACGTATCGCGTGACTCAGTTGTAAATAGTAAAAATGCATAGACTCTGGCAAACTAAACTTCTCCCTCAGGGCCGGAAAGGTGAGCAGCTTTCCATTGTGGAAGATTTGGTGTAAATAGACAAATACCATAAGATTTCCACCTGGCTGCGTTTTGGAGCTTAGCTAACTCAGGATAAGCCATATTATCCCATATAGGGCTAAATTCCGTAAATCCTGTCACCCCCTGAATATGCCTGACCTTATTCCATACTTTTTGTATTAGGTTATATGTTGGGAAAGCTTTTTGGGATCTCCCGAACGTCCCCGCCTCCAGGGTGGTCGGGACCGAACTACCGTTCACCGTATGCAGCATAACCATCTGGGCAGCATCAGGAGTCTCACCAACGTGCTCTCCCTCCACCCCCATATTGCCTATCATATGTTGCATTTGTGTGGCCAAATAATATACCCACGGGTTTGGCAATGCAAGACCCCCGTCATCTTTAGGGCGTTGTAGCTGCTCTAATTTTATTCTAGGAGGGCGCCCCATGACATTTATACAGCGATCAGATCTAAATATAGACACTGATTACTGTATAAATGTAATTGGCAGGGAAGGGGTTAACACTAAGGGGGCAGGGAAGGGGTTATATGTGTTCCCTGGGTGTGTTCTAACTGTGGGGGGGTGGGGTTGGCAGGGGCATGACAGATCTAACTGATCCCAGTGACAGGGATCAGTATATCTGGCATGCCCCCCCCCTCACAGAACGGGGAACCGCCATGTTTACTTTGGCGGTTCCCCGTTCTGGCTCTCTGTGAGCAGATCGCGGGTCTCCGGCGGACATCAGGTCCGCCTGACCCACGGCGAGAGTGCTCCCAGCACGAGCCAGAGGGGAGGACGTCTATTGACGGCCTCCCGGCATTTTAGATCCGCGCTGTAGCCGTCAATCAACTATGGCGCAGATACGAAGTAGTTAATATAGGTAAAATATTTTTTTAAAAATAGCATTTAAGGCCCATTCACGCTGCACTGAAGACCAAGATCGCATATGATTCGCACCTCACTGCAGTGCGAGTCACATGCGATCTCTGTGCGATGCGATTTCTGCCATACAGATAGTGTGGCTGAAATTGCATCGTATTTGGACCAAACTCGCACAGGACCCTTTTTTTTGGTCAGCAGCAGAATCTGATCGCATGGGTGTACACATCCATGCGATTCGATTCCTGTGCAAGTTTGCAGTTCGCAGTGCGATATGCGAACTGATTTGGGGGTGTCATTAACTTTGTATTAACACTCCCCGCAGTTCGCATATGGCAGTACAAACTGCCGCCGGTAGACATGCAAGGGGATTTGCAGGGTTCCCGCATCGCAGCAGTGTGAACCGGCCCTTACTTGTTTTTCAACGTTCAGCAGCTATTTTGGATTATCACTAGCAGAATCTAACTTTGCTTCAAGATTAAGTTAGTGGACACTTTCTTTGCACTCTTGCAAAGAGTGGCACATTCAAATAAAGTAAACAATGGTCAGCACTGAGATTTTCGCACATAACTACGTCCAGATTCATGAGGAAAAAAGATAAAAAAAATACTTATACAAGATATTTTGCAATCCAAAATCTATGCCTGAAGTTTATTACTATGAATGCATTCCAGTTTCTAAAATAATTTGTCCTAAAAATAGAAACGGTTTTACTCATCTATGTGCAAAGAAAAAGAACTTCAAAGATATTTTAAAAATGTCACAGAATTCCATTCTATAATCCCAAAGCACTTGACAAATAGACCACACATTTTAATTGAATCTGCGCCCATGTTGGAGAAAATCTGGTACATGACTTAAAGCATAAGTGCACTTTTAGGCAAGGTACACTTTTTTTACCTTTTACCCTGATCAAAACCACCCCGCTCACTTATTATTAGCCACGACTTTTGGTGATTGTGTACACCCTGGCCACACCTGTATATCATATTCCCAAAGACTTCTATGGGACTGCATTTCTTGCCATCTTTCTTTGTCTCTGACCTTGAGCCCTGGTTCACATTGGCGCAATTTGGCATGCTATTTGACATGTCAAATCGCATGTCAAAACGGCGGCAATTGCCGGCAATGGCACTGTCTGAATAGGTGCGAAGCTGCATTTGCGGCGCCGCATCGATTCCCAAAAGTAGCTTCTGTACTACTTTTGCCGATTTCAGGTGCGATTTCCACAGATATCTGTGTGCAGCAACCCGCACAGATGTATCTGAAATCGCACCTGAAATCGGGACTGACAAGCGGGAATGAAATGGTGCGAGTTCAGCTGAACTCGCACCATTTCATTCCCGCACCAATATGAACCTAGGCTGAAACCGAGAGAATAAAATTCTATGGTTCTGTAATGCGCGGCAGCAGCAAGGGGAGTGAGGCTTGCAGAACTGAATGTAAGGAATCACCCAAGGTCGTGGACGTTGAATCAAAGCAAGTACACATCTGTGGACAGGAAGGGTGGGTTAGTTTAGGTCAAAGCAAGGAGGCAAAAAGTATAGGTGCATTTACTCTTATATACAATGCTCCATGCCATTGTTTTAGGCTGGGTTCACACTGGAGATCGCAGCGGCTCACAGCAGAAGTCCGGTGCGTCTCCTTTCACCACTTCAGGTCCGATTTCAGCTCGAATTTTGGGCTGAATTCGGACCTGAAATGGACCAAAAGATGTACAGGACTCCTCAATTGGCACCAGAGCCACTGCCGGTCACAATCTCCTGCTATGCGAATTGGATGCGGAGAAACCCGCATCCAATTCGCATAGGCGTGAACCCAGCCTTAAATTTTATCAAGTTTACATAAAATAACCATGCCTTGCCAAAAATAGAGAATTTAGGAAATCATACCTCTGGTCCTGTGATATGCATTAATCCAGACATTGCACAAGCTACAGCGTCATACCCAGCTCTTTGAAACAGTGGGCCAGATTGTCCATAGCCTGAAAGTTCAAGGGTGACAATTCATCAAAATATTCTAATAACTGTTAATTGTTAGAATGCAAAAACTCAACAGGTGGAAACACTAGATTTGATTTACTAAAACTGGAGAGTGCATAATCTGATGCAGCTCTGCATAGAAACCAATCAGCTTGCAGCTTTTTTTTTTGTCAAAGCTGAAGTTAGAAGATGATTGGCTACAATGCACAGCTGCACCAGCTTTTTAGTAAATCAACCCCACTGTGCCTGAACATTGTAAAATGATTAAGACCACACTTTTTTGGTACACCTAAGCCTGCCAGTCTAGGCACTGGGAGAGTGCAACATCCTGGAGATGTTAAAATTTCCGGAAATTTTGAAAACAATATTTTTTGAAACATAGAAAAGTGATGGCAGAAAAAAGAGAGTAGTTCATTGAGTCATTTGTTTTGTTTTTTTTGTTTTTTTGTATGTTTGTTTGTTTTAGTGTTTCTTTGTCTGAGACTGAGAACTCTGGAGGGAAAAGCTGCTTGCACTTCCATTATGATGTGTTTTGTCATCCTCGTAGCATTTGAAAAAGAATATTTATTCTCACAATATATGCAAATTGCAACAGAAATTACTGTGGAAATGTTTCCAAACTCTAGATGTTGGTCTCACCATTTTACTGAGGAGAAAAAGAAAAAACTATTTACTGACCAGACTTCATAGTCTATCACATTATGCTGTGATAACAGAGAACATAATAGGAATCATTTAAGGTTATAAAGATAAACTAATTTGTCAGACAAATCTATCCTCTTACCTGTCAATTAAGACCTGAGAGGACATAAACAACCATCTACTGTATCCCAACGATCACCCAACTGTAGGAGGAACAAGATGGAGCCCACAAGCAAACTAAACTGAAGCATTTCCCTTGCAGTGCCCACTAGTAGCAGAAATGCATATTTCTCTTATTTGAGAACTGCGTTGAGAAGTACAGTGTTACTTGAATTGTATTCCAGGATTAGCTTGTCTTCAGTTGAGAAAACTTGCAATAATTTAAGACTTTACATAAAGAATTTTTAGAGCTCACTGTAGACTGGTTGTCTGAGCTGTCAGAAAAAAGGGACCGAGAGCTGAAATTACGCACTGCAGAGCTCAGTGAGATCCCCAATTGTTACTAAATAAATTGCCACAATGAAAACACACTGTATATGAGGCCCTATATATCACTTGAAACAAATACAATGTATAAAACTGAGTATATGACCCATGCAGACCAAGATAATAAGTGCTATAAAAGAAAACACAGCTGCGGTGCGTGATAAACAGTGATGTACACTTCCAATGATGTTGTAAATACTTTTTTAAAACATAATAAGCAAAGTCCAAAACAGTGAAGAAACTATTTAATGTGCCTTCCCCTTTGAGGGGCTTAAAAAAACTCTGGTGGGTAGATGGATCCTTAATTAGTGTATCATCTGTGTCCTACCCTGTTTGTTGGCTGCCATTACAACATCCATAGAGATCCTTAAGGGGGCTGCACACCCTAAACGTGCTATGCATGCTGTGTGGGTGCAACAGAGCCAGTGCACAAATGTGCAGTTGTTACTTTTTTATGTTTCTTATTAAAGTGTTTTTAAACGATGCAGCACTATGTCAGTTTTCTGATTCCTTTATAAGTACCACTGTTAAAGATTTCTATAGGACACAGTGGATATAATAATTAAAAATCCATCTATCCACCAGAGGTCTTTTAAGCCCCTTAAAGGGGAAGGAGCATGTTGACCTGTGGAAGGTCATACATGGAGGTGAGCGCATAGTTTGGAAGGGTGCGGGCACTGGAGTTTTTTTGTGAACTCTACACGGAATTCATGAAATAGTTTCTTCACTATTTTAGACTTTGCTTATTAACTTTTGAAAAGTGTATATTGCATCACTGTTTATCATTGTTATTTGCATCACAGTGATGTTTTGTTTTAAAGCACTTATTATATTGGTCTGTATAATTTATATACCCAGTTTTATACATTGCATTTGTTTCAAGTGATATATAGGGCCTCATATACAGTGTGTTTTCATTGTGGCAATTTATATAGTAACTATAGGGGAGCGCTGTACCATCTACTCACTTTATATCATGATTTACAGTCAATTCTAGAACATCACCAGGTTCACAGCAGCACATAGGTATTGATCACATCATTTTTTTTTTATTTCTTTTATCATTTCTTTTGCACAATCTATTTGTGTGCACATAGTAGAAGAGTGGATCAGGCACTTATTTATTAATCTTTTTCTGAGTGCTGGTCTTCAGGCCTCTTCATTTGCCAGCAAGGGATAACATTACTGCTGTGTATGCGCTGGAGGCTGTCACCCCGGCACTCAGAGACTGGCCCAACACTGTAAGCTGAGCTGTACATGAGTAGTGTGTCTCTTCTGCAATAAAACCTGCCTGCTTGCTGTTCCTTACAGTGGAACTTTAGATCTGCTTTAAAGTTGGTGGGTAGGTGGAAGGGAGAGGGGAGACATGATTGAAGGGAGAGGGGAGACATGATTGAAACCTTTAAATACATCAAGGGGTGAATAAGGTTCAGGAGGGCAGTCTTTTCAATATGAAACCAAAATTAAGAACACGGGGACATGACCTCAAACTAACTGGAGGGAAGTTCAAAACTAATCTTAGAAAGTATTATTTTACTGAAAGGGTGGTTGATGATTGGAATAAACTACCAACAGAGGTTGTGAGACAGTCAACAGTAAATGGCTTCAAACATGATTGGGATAAACATAAATCTATAGTCCGACAACAAGGTTAATGTGAAAACAAAAAAATAAAAAGGGGTAGACTCGATGGACTACACAGTCTTTTTCTGCCGTCACTTTTCTATGTTTCTATGGTTTAATTTTGCTTTAAAGAGGAGCTTCTTCAGACAAAATGAAATAACAAATACTGAACTGCTGACTTTTACTATTAGGACACTTACTTGTCCACAAATCGGTGTCTTCACTCAAGCTGATTTTTCAATTGGCTCTCAGGTGCTGCTGCCACCGCCATCTCAGGTAAGGGAAACAAGCAGTGAAGCCTTGGGACTTCACAGCCAGTTCCCTACTGCGCATGCGCAAATCGCTTTGAGAATGGCCTGGCGGCGTGGGAGGGAGGAGGGGGGCTCCGGATGAGCTCTCCACTGCGGATTCAGCTGGAAGTGGGAGCGGGTAACTATCAAAACCCCCTCTCCAAAAGGTGCCAAATGTGGCAGCGAAGGGGGGAAAGGAGGCAAATAAGTGGAGCTTCTCCTTTTGGGTGGAGCTCCGCTTTAAAGTGGTTGTCAAGGCTGGTTAAAAAAAAAAAAGAAACACCTGCAAGAGAAAGGCATAAGGAGCTAGTATGCATCGCAAAATGCTTACCTTAGATCGATGCCGTTGCAGCGGTCCCCGAGCACTGCTGTGACCGGCGACATGTTGTGTCCTTTGTCTTCTGGGATCCCGGGCTCCGACCAATCACATCGCTGTGATTGGAAGAAGCCGCGCTGACATCACTCCCACGCATGTGCATGCCGTCATTTACGGCACACTTTGTGAAGAAGCGGGCCAGTAGGGCTGTTTCTTCACTGCGCATGTGCCGATGACCTCGGCACATGCAGATACAGGGAATATTTCCTAAACGGTGCAAATTTAGGAGATATTCCCAGGACCTACAGGTAAGCCTTATTATAGGCTTACCTGTAGTTTAAAGAGGTTGTCATGACTTAACCACTTAAAATAAAAAAGGTAATTGTTTATGATACACTTCGCCTTAGCAAGTTAAATGTCATTCACTGAGAATCTACATCTACTTTTATAAAAGTAATAATATTGACTATCAATGACAATAATAGGATTTTTGACTTACCGTAAAATCCTTTTCTCTGAGTTCATTGACAGACGCAGCCTCTTATTCATGACACGTGGGTTTATGCACCTTTTACCAGGAGTAGACTAGGCAGAACGAAAGTTCAGAAAAGCAAGGCTGGCCCCTCCCAGGGGGCCGTCCTCACTCAGTGTATAACCCCTCCGTCCTGCAAAGCACACCAGTCCATGACAAGCCATACAAACTTAACCACAGAGGGGTGGGTGCTGCGTCTGTCAATGAACTCAGAGAAAAGGATTTTACAGTAAGTCAAAAAATCCTATTTTCTCTTACGTTCATTGACAGACGCAGCCTCTCATTCATGACACGTGGGGATGTCCCAAAGCAGTGTCAAACAAAGAGGGGTGGGTAAACAATAACAACTATACCCAACAGAATTTTCCGGGAGGTGCCAGTCGCGCCTACACCAACGCCTGCAAGACTTTGCGGCCAAAAGCAGCATCCGCATACGCTGACACATCAACTTTGTAAAACTTAACAAACGTGTGCACCGAGCCCCAGGTGGCCGCCTTGCACACCTGAGACACCGACACTTGGTGTCGAAAGGCCCAGGAAGTACTAATCACCCTGGTGGAATGAGCCGTGACCGGGAAAGGGGGCTCTTGCCCCCGAACAGCATACGCATGGGTCACAGTCTATCTGATCCAATGGGATACAGTAGCCGACGAGGCCGCCAAACCTTTGCGCGGCCCTTTCGTCAGCACAAAAAGCGCATCCGACCTCCGAAAAGGAGCCGTACCTGACAAATATACCCGGAGGGCCCTCACTACGTCCAGGGAGTGCAAGGCAATCTCCTTAGGATGTGACGGGCGCGGGCACAAGGAAGGGAGGACAATGTCCTCATTAATGTGAAAAGAGGAAACCACCTTTGGAAGAAACAAAGGTGAAGGGCGCAGCACCACCTTATCCTTATGTAGGACCAAGTAGGGAGACATACACGACAAAGCCGCCAATTCAGACACCCGCCTAGCGGATGTAATGGCCACCAAAAAGGCCACTTTTCGTGACAGCAGATGTAAGGGGATATCCCTGATCCGTTCATAAGGCGGCTTCTGCAGTACAGAAAGCACCAAGTTCAAATCCCACGGTGCCAAAGGCGACCGTACCTGAGGAGCCTCATGCCGTACACCCTGTACTAATGTACAAATCAAAGAATGCGTCGCTAATGGACGCTGAAACAGAAATCGCCAGAGCAGAAATCTGACCTTTGTGTAATGAACCACGTACCTGAGCGAGTGGAGCCTGTCTTTTGTAGGAGAAGACCTCTCATACAGCTCTGACTCAGAGCCCACTGGAATGGGAACAGTGGTCACGTGAGTCCAGCGAGGTAGGAGTGCCTCTGGAAACAGCAGGAGACTGGATGCTGGAGTGGAGCTGGTAACACCGGACAGCAGACAGCTGGAAACAGGAACAGCAGCAGCAGACAGCAATCACAGCAGCTAGATGCAGGGCACAGGACAGCAGACAGCTGACTTTAGAAGCAGGCAGGAGGATGGTCAGGCAAGCCGGGTCAATCACAGATGAATGGAGTAGCAGAATCGGTATGCGGGGGATGGTCAGAGGCAAGCTGGGTTCGGCAACGGAGATCAGGCAGGCAGAGGTTAGCAGGATCCAAAACAAGCCGGGTCAGGGTAGGAGAAGACAGGGTGGTCAAAACAAGCCAGGTCAATCAGGTAACGGATCAGGTAGCAGATAACGGCAAGCAGGTACAGGTACTGACAAGCTGCAGATCAGACAG
>BLSH010197533.1:1406840-1421400 GCA_018402905.1 Glandirana rugosa
AGATGGCGCCGACAACGTGTCCTATCTTCACCTCCCTTAGGGCTGTTAGGACCACCGAGGCCTAACCGGAGCCGTAGGAACCATGCGGCTGCACCACGGCTACCATTGTCTACAAGGAACCGCCGAGGGCGAAGTGCTTCTAGACGACAGCGCCCCTGGGTAGGACGTGGGACGAAATGGGAGCGACCGAAACTGCCGGACCGATAACTCAGGGTCCACGACTCCCAATCCCCCCAGAGACTCAGTCACTAGGGGTGGTACGAATTCCGCGCGTTCACGTGAAGCGCGTTCTAAATAGTAGCGTGGACCTTCCGAATATAACGGACCACGCTCCCCCGCCTCGCACCAGGCAATATAAGCCTTCCAGGTGCGATGATAAATCTTGCGCGAAGTGCACTTGCGCGCCTTAAGCATGGTGGGGATCACTGACTCAGAGACCCCCCTAACCCTCAGCACCTGGGACTCAATAGCCAGGCCGTCAAAGCCAGCGAGGGTAAAGCAGGGTGCAGGATGGGTCCCCGCGACAGCAGATCTTCGTGAAGCGGGAGCCGCCAAGGAACATCTGTTACCATCGGCACCACGTCGGCGTACCAAGGATGCCGAGGCCAATCCGGAGCCACCAGGATTGTCGGGATTCCCTCCACTTCTATCCTGTGCAACAGCCGCGGTAGAAGTTTGAGAGGGGGAAAGGCATACAGAAGCCAGTACCGAGACCATGGGGCCACCAGGGCATCCGTGGCCACCGCCAGCGGATCCCTCTTCCTGCACACGAAGGTCTGCACCTTGTGATTGAATCTGGACGCCAGTAGGTCCACATCTGGCATGCCCCGCTTTCAGCAAATCTGGCGGAACACCTCTGGGTGCAGGGACCATTCTCCCTGGTCCAGTGTCTGGCGACTGAGAAAGTCCGTCTGCCAATTTTCCTACGCCCGGCATGTAGATGGCGGGGATTGCTGGCACGTGAAGTTCTGCCCACCTTAGAATGTGGGCCTCTTCCGCAGCCACTGCTGAGCTTCTTATCCCGCCTTGATGGTTCACATATGCCACCGCCGTGGCGTTGTCCGACTGAACCCGAACCGGGAGGCCGCGCAGCCACCCCGACCAGTGGGAGAGGCAAAGTCTGATCGCCCATAGCTCCAACACATTGATCGGAAGGCGAAATTCCTGCGCCGACCAACGGCCCTGGGCAGATAATTGCCCCAGGACTCCCCCCCAGCCCGATAGGCTGGCGTTCGTCTTGACTATTGACCATTCCAAGGGAAGAAAAGACTTCCCCAAGGTCAGCGCCGGGGCCCGAAGCCACCAGTTCAACGACCCCCTGGTCTGATGAGCCAACCTGATCAGCCGATCTAGGGACAAGGGAGACTTGTCCCACTGCAGCAGGATCGCCCACTGCAGGAGCCGGGTGTGACTCCGGGTGTACAGAATCGCCTCGAAGGCTGAGAACATGAGCCCCAACACCTGCATGCAGAAATGTAAGGAGGACCAGCGTCAGCAACTTGGCCGGAGGTAGGAATACCTTCGCCTGCTCTGTGTCCAATATCAGCACCAGATATTCTAGGCAACAGGACGGGGTCAGTGTCGACTTCTGTAGGTTGATCAACCAGCCGAAGTCCCGCGGGGAGGTCAGGGTGATAGCAACATTGTCCTCCAGAGCCGGAGCCGACTCCGCTTGCAGGAGCAGATTGTCTAAGTATGCTACCACAGCAATGCCTCTCTGTCTCAGCAGAGCCAGCACCGGAGCCAACAGCTTGGTGAAGACCCGTGGGGCAGAGGCCAGACTGAAGGGGAGTGCCACAAACTCGTAATGGAGATCCCCTACCGCAAAGCGTAGGAAGCGCTGATGCCTCACACAAATGGGAACATGTAGATACGCATCCCTGCTGTCCAGGGGTGCCAGAAAGTCCCCCTGGTGTAGGGCGGCCACGACCGAGCGGACTGACTCCATCCTGAATTTTCGCACCCTCACAAAGTGATTGAGCGCCTTCAGGTCCAGAACCGGTCTGACTCCATCCTTCTTAGGCACCACAAAGAGATTAGAGTAAAACCCGTGGAACCTTTCCGCAGGGAGGGCTGGCAGAATTACCCCCTGCTCGGACAGTGTCTGGGCGGCTCCTAGAAGAGCCTGCCGACGCCCCGGAGGAAGACCCAAATTTGATGGAAAGAACCTGTCCAGGGGCAGAGTATGAAACTCTATCTTATACCCGGAGGACACCACCTCTTGCACCCACCGATCGGAGATGCGGGTGGTCCACCGGTCCGCGAACCCCAGAAGCAACCCATCATGCGGAGGAGGACTTTTCCTCTGTCTTCTCGGACTTGCGCTGCCAGGGCCACTTACTGGTCCCCATGGCAGCCTTGCCGGGACGGGAGCCCTTGCCCGCAGAACTGGGCGCACGAAAAAAACGCTTCTGGCCAGAGGATGCAGGTCCCTGTTTCCAGCGATGTTCCCATCGCCTGGGTTCGGGGAGGAAGGTACTCTTCCCCCCCCCCCCGTGAAATCCTTAATGATTTCATCCAACTGAAACCCCAAACTGCCGACCGCCCTGAAAAGGTAGGTCAGTGAGGCCCTTCTAAGATGCGTGGTCACCCGACCAGCACCACAGCCACAGCAGCCGTCTAATAATGACCGCAACAATGGACATCTTAGACATCATAGGGACTAAGTCCAGCGCTGCGTCACAATGGTAACGAAGACCCTTCACTAGCTGGTCTTCCCGCTGCACAGAATCTGGCAAATACCAGAAGTCCCCCAGATCCCTGTGCAGCTCCGTCGCCTGTTCAGTGATCGACTGCGTCACCATGGCTGACGCCAGTGCCGGCCTCATGGCTGCCCCCGCCAGCACGAAAAAAGCCTTGGACACTGCTTCTGTCCGCCTATCGGCCGGATCCTTAAAGGATGGTGACCCTTCCATGGGAATGGTAGTCGCCTTGTCCAGGCGGGCCACCGGCGGATCCACCGCGGGGGACGCCCATTTCTGTATCAGGCTGTCCTCAAAGGGATAGCGCACAGAAAAACGTTTTGGCAGGGTAAAGGAATTTTGCGGACGCTGCCATTCCTTATAGACAAACTGGTCGAAATACTGGACATAAGGGAACACCTTAGGAGCCCGGGCTGGCTTACGGGACCCAAAGACGCAAGCCGTCTCTTGTGGCTCCCCAGCCTGGCCTAGCCACAGCGAATCACGGACAGTTGTGACCAGGGAGCCATCAGTGCCTTTTCGCACGCCACTGAGGCCCCCTGGTCCTCCTCACCAATCGAGGGCTCCAGTTCCCCATCCGAGAGCTCCATGGGGGTCCCTGTAACCACAGAGCCCCCTTCTGGCTCCGATTCCTCCCCCGAAGATGGAGGAGGGGGTGGGCGCTTCTTTGGCACCCCCCCCGACTACGGCTCGGTTCCCACGGGCAAAAGACTCCTCCAAGATAGTATTCAGTCTGTTTAGGGGAACCATCGGTCCCAGCGCAGCTTGGGCCTCAGCGGAAACCTCCGGCAAAGAAACTGCCAGTTCAGTTGCCATTGCGCCACCTCCGGGACACTTGAGAGGTCTACCGGCCATAACGCCCACACACACTGCCCCCAGAACAACCGGGAAACACTCAGGAGGACCCACACCACCGCCACTAGCACCCCAGGGAGAAGCCAGCAATACTTGCTGTTACTCGTTCCAGGCCTCCTGCTACCGGTGTGCTGCCGACACAGGTGTCAAGGAGGCTGCTGCTGCTGCTGACTCGTGCACCGCCAATCAGGAAGAGAGGAAAACAGCACCAAAAGCACACGTTTTTCCCATCCAGGAGACCAACCAAAAATGGATGCCAAGCGGTCACAAAAGGCCAGACCAACTGCAAAATGGGCGCGGCTACGACAAAATGGCGGCCAGCCGCGACTACAGCAAAATGGCGGCCGCCTCCGAAAAAATGGTGGCGATCGCCGCATGGCAGCACACAGCAAGTAGCGGGGGGTGCGGGGGGAGGGGGGCTAGGAGAGGGGACACCCAGGCCACCTATACCCCACACCAGGATGGGACCGCTAACCTCCCCCCCACCGCACCCCGAGGGGGGGAGGGGGGAACGACTCACCCTTCCCGATGGGCGTAGCGGGTAGCCACCCGTTGCAGACCTTCCTCCACCCAGGCGGGGAGGGATGCTGTAGGCCATGCAACCCCTGGACGCGAGCTGCGGCCCAGTCACTGGGTATGCAGGTGGGACGTTTAACCCACCGGCCCCCCGCACGGAACGGGGCACGATGCGGCGGACCCCGCGTACAGCTAAGGGAGGCTTGCATCGTTTGTTGGCCAGGCTGGGTAGATTTCCAGGATTTGTGATATCCAGCATATCACCCAGCCGGCTGCTTGATTGTATTCTTCATCAGATGCTTGAGCAAAAGAAAAAAAGAAAAAATTGGGGACCCGCAGATCCCAGCAGGGAACCAGGTCTAACTCCTTGCACTAGGCAGAAAAGACTGGTGTGCTTTGCAGGGCGGAGGGGTTATACACTGAGTGAGGATGGCCCCCTGGGAGGGGCCAGCCTTGCTTTTCTGAACTTTTCGTTCTGCCTAGTCTACTCCTGGTAAAAGGTGCATAAACCCACGCGTCTGTCAATGAACGTAAGAGAAAATATTTTAATACAAGACAAACATGTAACCTCTTGTGCGCCCTGGGAGCTGGATGGAGAGAATGTGGGGGCACTGGATCAGTCTGTCATCCGTGGACCATGGATGGAAAGTCCAAGGTGTCTATTGAGGTCTCAGAAGGTGAAATGCTGGCTTTAGACGGCTGCAGGCTCTGAAAAGAGCTACAAGGAACTCTGTGCGGACATAGAACAGAAAAAGAGCAGCGCCAATCTAAGTGCAGCAGTATAAAAACATCTTTATTAAAAAGACAAATGGCAACTCACAAGATAAAAGCGTTGTCAGAGCATATGTGGCAATAGGCCCTGTGTAGAGGTTTGTCCACTCCTTTCAGAAGGACGGGCTGCAGGCGGCCCTATTGCCTAAGGAAGGAGCACGAATGCTCCGAATGTAAGCACCTCCCACTCCACCCTGCATCCGGTAGTGACGTCAGCGGTGGTTCCTGAGCCCCATCTGAGTTTCTGGAAGTGCTGGAAGCCACCAGCTCAGCCAGTACCAACGGCCACCAGTGTTCCCCGCCTGCCAGTCCTTCTGAAAGGAGTGGATGAACCTCTACACAAGGCCTATTGCCACACATGCGCTGACAACACTTTTATCTTGTGAGTTGCCATTTGTCTTTTTAATAAAGATGTTTTTATATTGCTGCACTTAGATTGGCGCTACTCTTTTTCTGTTCTAATAATATTTTAATAGGACAGCATACACAATATTCTGTGGTTGATTTACTAAAGGCTGTAGACTGCAAGTGCACTGCATGTAAAGTTGCTCCAGAGCTTAGTAAATGAGGCAAAGCTTCACTTGTCCTAAAGAAAACCCAATCACCTGCAAGGAAAATAAAACGTAAAAAAAATGCATTTTTGCTTGTACACGATCAAATGATAAAAATCAACAATTGCAGTGTGCAGTATATTTGCTTTTAGTGAATTCAACCCCACTGTCTTTTTACCAAAATGAGTAGCCTGGTAAGCAGCCTAAAACTGTGTTGCAGAGAATAAAACAAAGCATACACACAAAAAAACAAAAATCCTAGAACTAGGACATTACCAATGAAATGTTCATTACAATCACAAATTATGCTCTGTACCATCTACAGCATTAATGCAGCCCAAATGTTATTTGCAAATTACACCAGGTCTTTTTCCAGTTATGTTGGCCTGAAGAAAACAGATGAAGCACAATTTGGAAAGAAATTCATATATAATTTACAAATGACACAGCAGCACCATCTAGTGTTGTTTCTAGGACATGCACTATTAGGGAAACAAAAGCATGTCATGATGCAAACAGGACTGCAAAATGCCATTTACCTGGATTTCTTGGGCTATAAAAGTTCGTGAGGCACTGACCCACAATAAATATAAAATTCAAGTCGGAAGTTGAGTAATTGGAAAAATACTTGTCCAGTTATTCAATGTATTGAAGCCAGAGCATCACCAACATGAGGAAATCCCAGGTTATCACCCAAACAAGTGGCCCTGTTGCAAGATTAACCCCCGATTATTGATCTGGTGACAACCCAAAATGTGGGATTTTCTGTCACTCTCGGTGTGACAGTCACCAGGATAATTAGAGAGGGTGAATCTCCCTAAGGGACAAAAACAGCAATAATAAGCTGACATGTTCTAATCCCACTCCACTCTATCCAAAAAAATAATTGTTTCCTTTAGGTATACCTTAAAGTGAGGGGAAGGATGGAATTAAGTGTTAATTTTTAATTATTGAGAGGGTTAATTTAGACAGTATAAAGTAGTATTTAGGAGTAAGGGCGTTAAGTTAACCACTTCAGCCCCCAGAAGGATTTTCCCACTTCCTGACCAGAGCATTTTTTGCGATACGGCATTGCGTCGCTTTAACTGACAATTGCGTAGTCATGCAACGTTGTACTTAACAAAATTGACGTCCTTTTTTTCCCACAAATAGCGCTTTCTTTTGGTGGTATTTGATCACCTCTGCGTTTTTTTCTTTTTTGCGCTGTAAACAAACAATTTTGAAGAAAACCTTTTTTTGTTTTACTTTTTGCTATAATACATATCCAAAAAAAAAAATATAAAAACACAAATTTCGTCCTCAGTTTAGGCCGATATATATTCTTCTACATATTTTTGGTAAATAACATCGCAACAGGCGTATATTGATTGGGTTGCGAAAAAGTTATCGTGCCTACAAACTATGGGAATAGATTTATGGCATTTTTATTTTTTTTTTTTTTTGCTAGTAATGCCAGCGATTTTTATCTGGACTGCGACATTGCGGCGGATAGATGGGACACTTTTGACACTTTTTTGGGACCAATGACATTTATACAGCGATCAGAGACAAAAATAGCCACTGATTACTGTATAAATGTTACTGGCAGGGAAGGGGGTAAACTGCAGGGGGCGATAAAGGGGTTAACTATGTGTGTTCTACCCATGTGGGGGCTGGCAGGGACATGACAGATCTCACTGTTTCCGATTACTGGGAACAGTGGATCACAGTCATGTCACCTGACAGAACGGGGATCTGCCTTGTTTACATTGGCAGATTTCCGTTCTGCCTCTGTAGGAGGAGATCGCGGGTCGCCGGTGGACATCAAGTCCGCCCGACCCGCAGGCACGCTCACACAGCGCGCACCAGAGCGCGCCGGTGGTGCACTGCTGCCTGCAACTGCGCAAACTGCCTTACAGCTGCGCCGTATCGCGCAGGAGGGCCAACCTGCCGACGTATAACGACGGCGACTGGTCGGCAAGCAGTTAAGGGTTACCATGAGGTTTAAATTATGTTTCCATCTTGAACAGCAGTTGAGCCTAATAAAATTTAATTTACCACTTTAATTTAAAACTATACATAATTTTGGCATTAGAAAAAGTCTTTATCTTAACCCTTAACTGTAGTGAAGATGTATGAAGGTTATTGAACCCTTCTGAAAATAGTTTTTCCTAGCTGTCATAACCAGGGCTTTTTCAGCCAGGACAAAGCAGTACTCCGTACTGCCACCTTTGGCACTGGCCCTGTGCTCATTGGTTACTGATGCTACTCGTGAACACAGAAGCTGGTAGAGCTTCCTCTGCCAGCTTCCTTGTTTACAAAAAGTGATGGCACCCATTGGCTTCCCCTGCCCTGCAACATCCCTGTAGCAGCAGTAGAGGAGGTCTGCCACACCTGGCTCTGTCTATACTGTGAACTAATGAGAACTGGGAGAGTAGCTTCTACAGTAGCCCCTCCCTGTGCCACTTTGTATTTGAAAGGGGAGGTAGGAATTTGGACCTCCGTACTGGGGAAGGAATCTGGGGGGGGAGGGTGCTCTGTACCTGGAGGGGGGGGACGACTGGGCTGAAGCAACAGTGAGCAGTTTTGTACTGGAGGCTGGGCTGGGGAACAGCTTTGTACTAGGAGGGACATTGAGTGAACAGCTCTGAACTGTGGGATTGTAGGGAGAGCTCTGTACATAAAAAGGGGGTTAGGTTGAACACTGGCCTGTGTGTTACCCACTCCTGTGCGATACTCACCACTGCACAATATGCACACCTGAGCCCTACACGATACACACTCCTGAATACTGCACAAAACACAATCCTAAATCTTGCACCCTGTGAGAAATGGAATTCTGAGCCCTGGCCACAGGTGACCCTTTGCTTCTCTCCCCTAGGGGTACCTAATCGCTAAGAAAAAAAGCCAAGTGGCCTCCATAGTTTCTAAACTGCTGACCAAAAAGTTTGAGTATTGTCCATGATACTTTTCTATTTGCACTAACATCTACATTTACAGGACAAGCTTTCAGGATGTATCTCCTTCAAGGTCCAAGCAATACTAATATGAAAAGTATTAGCACAATGTTAATTAAAGATAGGACATACATGGCTTGAAATTTGATCGGCTCAACAGGGATGGCTGAATTTCAATTGATGTATGGGCAGGAAGACTGTACAGTGGTTGCTCGGTACATCAACCGCCCTGTAATTATTTCCCTGCTCAATCAGCGCTTCCGGTTGTAGTCTGAAATGCTGATCAATCTCTTCTGATGGCGGGGAAGCAGGGAGGATTCCCCCACCCACCTCGAATGTGTGGATGGGGGAATCAGGTTGTTTTTTTCATTCACCCTGCTGGTTGGACGAACAAAGCTGGCTAATCTATGGGCTGTCTAAAGCCTGCCTTACATAGATCTAAATTTGTCCGGTTCAGGAGGGACCTATCAAGATTCAATTAATGTATGGGCAGGCTGATAGTACTAAAGTCGATCCATCAATCAACTTGGGTACAAGCAACCTGTCGGTTTTACATGTGATTATTGCCAGCGAGTAAACATTGTGTTCTGGCAGCTGGGAAGGCCCCCTGCGCCCCCGCCGGCAGAACACAATAGAGTTGCCAGAGGAATTCCCCCATCAACACAGTCAGTGTTGATGTGAGAATCAAGCGATTTTCTTTCCTACAACTTACGATGGAAGGAAACAAATGCAAATCATTTATGGGCTGCTTAAGACAACCTCTGAGGGAGAAAAAAAAAATCACAAATATACAGTATCTCACAAAAGTTTATACACCCCTCACATTTTGTAAATATTTTATTATATCTTTTCATGTGACAATACTGAAGGACTGACACTTTGCTACAATGTAAAGTAGTGAGTGTACAGCTTGTATAACATTGTAAATTTTCAGTCCTCTCAAAATAACTCAACACACAGCCATTAATGTCTAAACTGCTGGCAACAAAAGTGAGTACACCCCTAAGTGAAAATGTCCAAATTGAGCCCAAAGTGTCAATATTTTGTGTGGCCACCATTATTTTCCAGCCCTGCCTTAACCCTCTTGGGCATGGAGTTCACCAGAGCTTCACAGGTTGCCACTGAAATCCTCTTCCACTCCTCCATGACGACATCACGGAGCTGGTGGATGTTAGAGACCTGGCGCTCCTCCACCTTCCGTTTGAGGATACCCCACAGATGCTCAATACGGTTTAGATCTGGAGACATGGTTAGCCAGTCCATCACCTTTACCCTCAACTTCTTTAGCAAGGCAGTGGTTGCGTTGGGTGTGTGTATGGGGTCATTATGTTGGAATACTGCCCTGCGGCCCAGGCTCCGAAGGGAGGGGATCATGCTCTGCTTCAGTATATCACAGTACATGTTGGCATTCATGGTTCCCTCAATGAACTGTAGCTCCCCAGTGCCGACAGCACTCATGCAGCCCCAGACCATGACACTTCCACCACCATGCTTGACTGTAGGCAAGACACACTTGTCTTTTACTCCTCACCTGGTTGCCACCACACACGCTTGACACCATCTGAAAGAAATCATTTTATCTTGGTCTCATCAGACCACAGGACATGGTTCCAGTAATCCATGTCCTTAGTCGGCTTGTCTTCAGAAAACTGTTTGTGGGCTTTCTTGTGCATCATCTTTAGGAGAGGTTTCCTTCTGGGACGACAGCCATGCAGACCAATTTGATGCAGTGTGCGGCGTATGGTCTGAGCACTGACAAACTGACACCCCACCCCTTCAACCTCTGCAGCAATGTTGGCAGCACTCATACATCTATTTCCCAAAGACAGCCTCTGGATATGATGCTGAGCATGTGCACTCAACTTCTTTGGTCGACCATGGGTAGAACTTGTCCTTGTTAAATCACTGTATGGTCTTGGCCACTGTGCTGCAGCTCAGTTTCAGGGTTTTGGCAGTCTTCTTAAAGCCTAGGCCATCTTTATGTAGAGCAGCAATTATTTTTTTTCAGATCCACAGAGAGTACATTGCCATGAGGTGCCATGCTGAACTTCCAGTGACCAGTATGAGAGAGTGAGAGCAATAACACCAAAATGTAACACACCTGCTCTCCATTCATTGTAACATCTATGGAGATGGTTTAACTGATCCAGCACACCTGTTCTGAAGCAAGGCTGCTTTTGTGATCTGATCCATCTAATGTGAAGAGTCTCTGGTTCATTCCACGCTCTATATGATCTCTTATAGCTTAGAGATCATGGATATCCGATAAAAGTCTAATTTTTATACTTTGAGGATTTGAGAATCACTGCCATTACTGTGATGTGTGTTTATTAACCAATTTGAGAAGAGTTTGATGGACATTTTATGGACTTTTTGTTATTAATGCTATTCACATGATATTAAAATCATACATGCTCTGATATTTATCTGCATTGGGCACACCGATTTTTTGATTAATTCTTTTTTTCACCACACAATTTTATTATAAGTTGGGAGAGTGTCACTTGAATACGTTTCAAGTTTCAATTGTCACTGGACAGAGCAGTCTTGTTTTTCTATATTACTAATGGCTGTGTTGAGTTATTTTGAGGGGACAGAAAAGTTACACTGTTATACAAGCTGTACACTCACTACGTTACATTGTAGCAAAGTGTCATTTCTTTAGTGTTGTCACATGAAAAGATAGAATAATATAACCAAAATGTGAGGGGTGTACTCACTTTTGTGAGATACTGTACATAGCAATAGTAATTACACTTGAATAGTTAGTGAGATAAGAAAGGAAGAGGGCTATGGACTGCTAGATAGGAAGAGTTGCAAATGTGAGAGTAGTTATACAGCTACAACCACCTCAAACATAAATTGCAGACTCAAAGCAAGTATTCAGATTAGGAGTTTTCCTAATTTCGACGCTTGTTCTTTCTCAGGCAATTAGCATTTTGACCATGAGGACAGTCAATACAGCCTCCATATTTCTTTCTGTGCAGCTTTCTTCAACAGCTGTCCCAGTCAATTCATAGAGAGACTGCGCCTCATGCGTTTGCATGGTCTATTATGGCAGTTACAGCCTTATTAAAACATACAAGAAGAGATAATAGGAAATTAAAAATGTAAAACTGTTTTAGTTTACTAGGCAACAAAAATTATACATCGTCAACAATGCTAAAAGAAGGCACAGGTTTTATATTCAGCTAGAAAAATCATTATGGGCCTCAAAGAGTTTAAGTTTTAGATGGGGAAAATATTAGAACATCTGTCTGCATTTTATTGATATTTCGAGCTTCATTAGATATATTTCTCTGTCCTGGTGACAATGGTTATGCCAGACATAAAGCAGGGGAACAGCTGCAAAAAAGACAGACAAAAAAAAAAAATTTCACAGGGGTCCTAGTCTTCCCCCTACTAAAATATTTCTTTATTTCTTTACATGTTGCTGTTGTAGAGTTCCCCTCACTTCCTGTCTGGTACAAAAAAAAAAAACTGACAACAGAAAGTGAGGGGTAATCTCCAAAATAGCCCCAAATAGCAGTAAAAAACTTGACAGGGGCCCTAACCCTTCACCCCTCAATTCAAGACTAAGAAAATAAAGCTTTGACTTGACAAACAAAGCTGCAAACTACACAAGAGATTATAAATAATATTAACCAGTGGTGGCCCGCTCATTAGGGGCACAGGGGCGCCGCCCCCCTAATCTCCCTGCAGGGCGTCGGACGCATGAATTTCAAGGGGTTTTTGTTTTTTTTAAGCACATGATTAGAGCCCGAGGCTTCAAAAAAGGTTGGGCTTGGGGCGCAGAGGTGTAGTGCGAGTGCTGCCCCCCCCCCCCCCCACAATATTGAGCACCAGCCGCTATTGATATCAACTAATATATGCAAGCAACCATTTATTAAGTATAAACGATAGTGTGGAAAGCATGTCATACTGCAGAAATTGCAACACTTCAGAATACAGAGTTGCACACTGGGTCACAGTGCGTTGCCCTCAATAGACCAAATATTGCCTTGCATAAATCTGAAAATCATTGCTTTCTCAGTTACACATCTGAATAAGAAGTGTCCCAGTAGATGTTTTCTTGTTGTATATCACATGATATTTCCTGCTGCTGAGATAAAATTTCTGGATATTTTGCTTGCGTGCAAAATATCCAAATCTATAAAGATTCATCCAACATTACCATGTACTGTATGTATGTATGCAATCCTACTATATGCATAACTTGCAGAGTAAGGGATGGTTAAGACAACTGTCACTTTTTTTGTTGCTGTGTATCCCATCAAGGACAGGAACAGGAATTAAGACGAATTCTCTCCAAAGCAAGGTGATATCCTCTGTTAGACAGTTGTGACCAAAACACGTTTACTGCTTGGAAGATTTCCCTTCTTTTTCTTTTCCTGTGACAACTCAAAGATGTTGGATTTTAACCTTACCTTCTGTACCAGAGCCAGTGGTGAGGGCAAGCCTCCCCA
This sequence comes from Glandirana rugosa, assembly GCA_018402905.1. Taxonomy (NCBI): domain Eukaryota; kingdom Metazoa; phylum Chordata; class Amphibia; order Anura; family Ranidae; genus Glandirana; species Glandirana rugosa. The sequence goes on from BLSH010197533.1 coordinate 1,419,638, forward strand.
GCAGGGACAGACAGCAGTAACAAACAGAGGTTCTAAGCATTCACTGCTCTATCCACAGGTAAAAGTAATGCGTTTTGGCTTTACATACACTTCAAAGTTAAATGTCATGGACCAAAAAAAAAGTAATCATCCTGTGCAATGCAGCTTCCCCTTAGTAAACTGTGTTTACTATGCTTCAGTTTGTGAATGAACAGGAAGCTGCTCAGCACAGAGTAATTTCCATTCATTCACTGTCCAGTGCAGCTGAGGTTGCAGAGAAAGGGATTGGGGAAGCTCTGTCCCATTCGCTTTCTCAAAAGTTTAGACCCCAGATATTTCACCAAAACACCCAACAGAGCTCGTAAAAAGATAAAAATAAAAAATATTGAAAAAATAATAAAAAATAATAACTGCTGACACCGTCCACTGCTCTACGGACACCTTCCTCTGCCCTATTGACACCATCTACTGCTCTACGGACACACTCCTCTGAGCTTCTGACATGTCCACTGCTCTACTGATGCCATACACTGCCCTACTGGCACCACCCATGTTTTAATACACACACACACACACACACACACACACACACACACACACACACACACACACACACAGTGGATAAAATAAGTATTGAACAGGTCACCATTTTTCTAGGTAAATATAATTCTAAAGGTGTTATTGACATGAAGTTTTCACCATGTGTCGGCAATAACCCATGCAACCCATACATACAAAGAAACCACAACAAATATGTTCATAAATTAAGTTATGTCTATTAAAATTGAATGACACAGGGAAAAAGTATTGAGCACATGAAGATACGGCGGTGCAAAAAAGGCATGGAAAGCCAAGACACCAGCTGAAATCTATCAGTAATTAGAAAGCAATTCTGCCCCTTGTCAGTGCAAATAAATATCAGCTGGTTCAGTCAACTGTTGGTCTCATTACCAAGGTGTCACACAGGAAACAGCTCATGATGGGTAAAAGCAAAGAGCTCTCTCAAGACCTTTGCAACCTTATTCTTGCAAAATATACTGATGGCATTGGTTACAGAATGATTTCTATACTTCTGAATATTCCAGTAAGCAATGTTGGGGCCATAATCCAGAAGTGGAAAGAACCTCATTTCACCATAAACCGGTCATGACCAGGTGCTCCTCGCCAGATTTCTGACAGAGGTGTGAAAATAATTATCAGAAGAGTTGTCCAAGAGCCAAGGACCAATGTGGAGAGCTTGAGAAAGACCTGGAATTAGCAAGTACAATTGTTTTCAAGAAAAAAATAAGTAATGCACTCAACCATGGCCCCTATCCACACTCACAGCGCAAGACTCCATTGCTGAAGAAAAAGCATGGTGAAGCTTGTTTAACCACTTCCCGCCCGGCGCATTGACAAATGACGTCCGGGCGGGGGGTTCATTATCCTGACTGGACGTCTATTGACGTCCTCAGGATAATGCGCGATCGCGCGCCCCTGGGGGCGCGCATCGCGGCGATCGGTGGTGCCGTGGGTCAGTCTGACCCACCGCACTACCGACCGAGGTAAAAGGCTTCGATCCGAAGCCTTTTACCATGTGATCAGCCGTGACCAATCACGGCTGATCACAGTGTAAATAGGAAGAGCCGTTGATCGGCTTTTCCTCTGCTCAGGTCTGCAGACCTGAGCAGCGGAGAGCCGATCGGCTGCTCGGCTGATGAGGGGGGGCTGCGCTGAACGTTTATCAGCGCAGCCACCCTCAGGATCACCCCACTGGACCACCAGGGAGCCGGATCAAGACCCCA
>BLSH010197533.1:1431444-1454890 GCA_018402905.1 Glandirana rugosa
TATATTGTGGTGACCCAACTGTGGGCAGTTTATGGGTAGACCTATATATGCATGAGGGGAAAGGTAGAAGGGAAAAGGGGAGGGAGGGGGGGGATCTCCAGAGGGGGGTATATATCCAGATGGGTATTTGACGGGTGTCAACCCAGTGGTGTTATATCACCTGTTATCAGTTATCAAAGTCTGGTCAAAGCCTGGAGGAAGGCAATGAGTGATCCAAGAATTCCAAAGCTTTCCAAATTTGGAAAGCTTGTCGAGGTAGATGGCTTCAGTTTTAGCATGTATGAATGCTTGAATGATCCTGTGTCTAATTGGGATCATGGATAGAGAGGGGGATTTCCAGGCTTTTGCAATGGACTGTTTGGTCGCCGTTATGACGAAAAGTAGGAGTTTGAATTGTCTATGTGTTAATGCCAGAGGTTTGCTATTCAGGAGTGCCACTGCTGGGTCAAGCGATAGGGGTGTATCCAACATAGTGGATAGAAGTTGGAAGACTTCAGACCATGCTATCGGGCAGTCCCATCAGATATGCATGTGGGTGCCTCTGTTTTTTGCTTCTGCAAAAGCAGTTAGGGGGGTAGGTCAAGTGGAATTTGGAAATCCTGGCGGGGAACAAGTACCATCTAGTAAGCACTTTGTAATTGGTCTCTAGAGCTATGATATTGGGCAATGCGGATTTAGATGCCTGCCATATTTGATTCCAATCCAAATCCTCTGCGTGGCTAGGTCATTTTCCCATTTCGCTGTGTATGTGGGGGGTGTAGAAGTATTGGCAGAAAGAAGTATGCTGTAGAGGTCCGAGATCAGGCCTCGTTTGTGAGGGTCTGTTTTGCATGTCTGTTCCAATTGTGTGAGGTGTGGGCCAGTGCGGTCCGGGGTAGCGTTCTGTGAGTAAAAGTGTTTAATTTGAATGTACCTGAACAGTTCAGTTGGAGGCAGATTGTGAGTTTCGCATTAGGTGGGGAAGGGGATAATGGTACTTGAGCTGTATAGATGATGGGCATGTAAGAGACCAGCCCTTGACCAGTTGGAGAAGGAGTTTGGAGAAGACCAAGCTGGATAAAAGGCTGGGTTGCGTAGGAAAGAGAGGAGTGGGTTATGGGGTGATTGGAGCCCAAAGCGTGCTTTAAGTCTGTCCCATTGTACTAGATTATGTTTGGTGATTGGGTTGCTAAGTCCATGGCGGTGTGATGGGTGTAGCCATAGGAGATTGGCCGTAGACAATGGGTCACAGTCCACTGATTCAAGGGCCACCCAGAGGGGAATGTCCTTAGTTGCGTGTTATTTGGGAAGCTGAGCTAATTGTGCTGCTTGATAATACTTGGCAAAGTGAAGAACGCTTAGTCCACCCTGGGTACAGGAGGTGTATAGATTATGTGGGGGTAGACGTGTTTTGAGTGAACCCCAGATGAAGCGAGAGGATCTGTGTTGGAGTATCCTAAGGTAATGTGGGGGGCTCTAATTGGAAGGACTCAAAAAAGGTACAACATTTTGGGGAGAGTGGACATTTTGATTATCATGATTCTGCCCAACCATGAGACTGGGAGGGATGACCATTTAGACATTAGGTTAGTGAGGTGATTGAGGGTCTGGGGGTAGTTTGCTGAGTAGAGGTCAGCTGGATTGGGTGTGAATTTGATTCCCAAGTAGGTTAGATGAGTAGTTGCCCAAGTGAATGGGGTTGACTTGGAGGCCGGAAATTTGGCCCAAGTCAAAGAGGAGCCTTAGATTTGGAGCAGAATTTAAGGGGGATGTCAGAAACAGTAGGACATCAATCGGCAAAAAGGCATAGTTTGTGGTGGCGACCGCCCAACTCAAGCCCACATATATTGGGGTTGTTCCTAATAAAGATGGCTAAGAGTTCAATTGCCAGGGCAAAAAGGAGGGGGGAAAGGGGGCAGCCCTGACGTGTGCCTCTTTTTATGAAGAAGGGGTCTGAGCGAAATCCCGAATATGTTATGTAGGCTTTAGGGTTGTGGTATAGTGTCGCGATAAAACTAACAAAGTTTGCCCTGAATCCCCATCTCTGCAGTATGGAGTGTAGGTAGGGCCAAGCTAGTGAATCAAGCGCTTTGCGTATATCTACGGATAAGAAGCAGGTAGGAATGTGGCGTGTTCGGGCTGTGTGGGCTAAGAGGGTGGCTTTGCGGATGTTGTCTCCTGCTTGTCTAGAGGGAATAAACCCTGTCTGGTCTCTATGAATCAGGGTTCCTACTATAGGGTTCAATCCAGTTGAAAGGATTTTTGCTAGGATTTTGATGTCGAGGTTGAGAATGGAAATGGGACGGCAGTTGGACCACGACGAGTCATCCGTGTTAGGTTTGGGGATCATGAAGCTCGATGCTGTTAGGGATTCCAGGCGGAAGTGATGATCTTTAAGGATTTAAACTCTACTAGGAGCGGAGCCAGTAGATCAAAGAAACGTTTGTGGTTTTAGGGTTATGATTGTTGCGACCACTTCCTATAGGGTTATGGGTTTGTCTGGGGCCATTCTGTGGTCTTGGGTGAGGGTTGGGAGGTGGGTGTCAGACAGTAAAGAGTCGAGTTGGGACTGTTCAAATGTGTTCGGGTCACCATATAGCTCCGAGAGTTGTCTACGGAAAATATTCAGTATTTTCAGAGGGTTACTGGTGTACGAGTTGGGGGATGATTGCAATCTTATTGGTTTGGGGGTATAATCAACTCTACGCAGTGCCAGGGCTAGAAACATATCTGGTTTATTGGCCTTCATGTATAGAGTATGTTTAGATTTGCGGAGTGCCCTTTCAGCTGATTCTGTTAGGCATATGTCTAATTCCAAGCGTGTTTTCTTTAACAATTCTTTAGTTGCGGGGGATGGAGAATTTTGGAACTGGTCCGAGGCTTTGTGGAAGGCTATGTCTAACTGCTCCACCCTTTTGTGGTTTTCTTTACGTGCTAACGAGGCTTGGGTAATACATACTCCTCTAATGTATGGTTTGTGGACCTCCCATAACGTTACAGGGTCAGTCTGGGGAGTGGCGTTGATGTTCAGGTACTCTTTTAGGGCCAAGACGATTACTAGTCTGTGGGCGGGGTGTGCTAGAAGACTATCATTGATAGTCCAGGTACGTTGAGAGGGAGTAGGGACCAAGGAGGAGAGGGTTGTGACTACTGCGTTATGGTCAGACCAGGCACTAGGTATGATACTAGAGTCTTAGATTTGAGCTGAGGTCGCAGTATGCACAAAAATATGGTTTATTCACTAGAAAGTTTTGTGTGGATGGGAGTAGTGTGCATATTGGCGTCTAGCTGGGTTGTGTTCCCTCCAAGAATCCACTAATGAATGTTGATCCAGAAGCTGCTGGAAGGAAAGGCAATTAGTGTTCGTAGGTGTGGGTGATTTGTCAAGGTGAAGGCAGAGTACGTGGTTGCAATCTCTGCATATTATCACTGATCCCCATTTCTGAGTGTTTACAAGTTGGAGGAAGTGAGAGAGAAAGGGGAGGGGGTTAGAGTTAGGTGCGTAGTAGGAGTCGATAGTGATTTCTTGGTCTAGGAGCTGGCCAGAAAGAAGAAGGTATCTTCCTTCGGGGTCCTTGATCTCTTCCAGTAGAGTGAATGGTGCCGTATAGTGGAATGTAATAAGCACACCTCTATGCTTTTAGAAGCAGAAGCCATGTAGGCCTGTGGGTATTGGCGAGCAAAGAATCTGGGGATGGAATGGTTGGAGAAGTGCGTCTCCTGGAGGCAAACCACATGGGCTGTTACGGAGGCATATGTGTGGAAGGCTTTGTTGCGCTTTCAGGGAGAGTTGAGACCTTGGACGTTGGGCGTTAGAATTGTCAGGGGGGCCATATCAAAACCTAGGGAGCGACTGACTCAAGTGTGGATTGCGTGGGGGGAGTGTTGCCTCCCTCTGGAGATAGGCAGGGTTAGGGAGGAGAGTGAAAGGAGGGTAGGAAGGTAGAGCAGGGGGAGTGGGAAGAGTTACAATTTACGTGGTATACAGGAAATGGAACAAGATCAAAAGATAATCTAGAACCAACAATAGTGCTCCCAAGTGGAGCATGAAAATCCCAGGGGAGGCAAAGTGCTGCCAACCGGGGGATTTTCTATCCTAGGGTCAACCCAAACAGGGGTGATGGGTTGCTAAGGATTAACGAAGGTGTGGTGGACTGTCCCCGGGAACTGGACAGCCGCTAACATAACATTATAAACAGCACAGGTATATAGCGAGATTTTGCTGTTCTATAAGAGGTCTGCAAACCCATACTCGTTCCCCAGGCTCAGATCAATTCGGGCCCAAGAGGTTGTATGACATAAACATACTGCAGGGAAAAGTAACGTGACCTAAATGCCATGATGGGGGAGCCGGGGACACCAATGCAGGACTGCAGAATAATATGTTATCGTTTAGGAACCGGATTGAACTTAACCATAAATGTTCCAGCAATGAGATAACATGGGGGAGACCAGGGGACCATTAAGGAGCGGTTTGGTGAGTATATAGAGAGGGGTAGTGTGGAGGTCCACTTGGGTCTTACCATGGAAGTAAGGGGGGGTGGAGGCGATCCCAAGGGCCATGAGGTTTTGAGTTGACCTAGTAGGTCTAGAAATAAAGTCAAGGTGGCCCGTTGGAGAGCATCCGCCCCTAAGAGTTACTTACCTGAGAGGAAGGCATCCGTTTACTTCTTCAAGTTTGGCATGGCAGCCTATAAGGGTGGGGAAAAGACAGTTAGCTGGTGAATGGTGGTGGAAATGTCTTCAGTCCATCGGGTCAGCAGGGGCAGGAAACGTGAGGCGGCTCCTCTTGTGTGAGGTCATCGGGGAGTGTTGGTCGCGATGGTCATACGGTTTCCTAGGGGAGTTGGAAGCTGCTCTCCTCTTGGAGTCATCTGGTGATAGTTCAGTGGGGAGAAGGGCAGACATAAGACCTTCTTCCGATTTGCAGACAAAGGAGGTGCCTTTGTACATAAATTTAATCGCAAAGGGGAAGCTCCAGTGGTAAGCTATTCTGTGTTGCTGTAGAATTTGCAGGTGAGGCTTCAGGGCTTTTCTCCTGGTGAGAGTTTGTTGTGAGAGATCCTGGAAGATCTGATGTGTGTGTCCTTGGAATGTAAGGGTCCCTTTGTTGGGGGCTGCTTTTAGTTCCTTCGTACGAAGGAAATGCATTTTTGTAATGATGTCACAAGGGGGGCCCTCTTTTTTGCGTGGGGCCAGGGATCTGTGGATCCTGTCCATCTCTAGTCTTTCTAGAGGTATGAAGGGGGTAAGTTCTTGAAAAAGAGCCGTTATAGTGGAGTGAAGGTCTTCAACCGTTTCTGGCATTCCCCCGATACGTATGGTGGACCTTCTGGCTCTATTTTCAAAGTCCTCCAGGCGGGCCTGGAGGGTTGAGGTTTCTTCTTTGAGAGCCTCTATATCTTTCTCATGGTTAGTGGAAACTATCTGGAGGTCTTCCATTCTTTCTTCTAGTATTGTAGTCCGGCGACTGACTTTGCATATTTCTTTTGTGAGTGCGTCTGTGATAGTGTCAGAGGTATGCTGGAGTGCCCTATGCAGCATTTTTTCAAACTGGCTCAGGAGGTCTGTGTTGTGAGGAGAGCTTTGGGGTAGTGTGGGAGGCAATAAGAGCACTGTTGCAGGTTCCCCATTATGAGGCAGGAGAGGCTGGCTGTCAGGCTGCTGTGAGATAGCTGAGGCTGTGTAGGAGGACGCTTGTGTTGCCATTTTAAATACTGCTTGGGCTAGTGCTTCCCGGATTGTTTTTGATCAAATCTTAGCTTTTTTCCCTGGCAACAGCCCCCACAGTCGGGTCTTAGAGGACCCTGGTAATATGTGGGGATGATATCCACGGATAATGTGCGGATGCTGTGCGGGTACAACCTGTGATTAGTGGTCATCGCTGCCCCGGTGAGACGGGACGTTAAGCAGGCATGCTTAAAGCGGCTATAGGGCACAAAAACATAGGGCCCATAGATGGGCACAGTTCTCTACTAGGCCTCAGTAGAAGGTCCAAGATGGCGGACGCGTCCCAGAATGAGGGCCGCATTCTGGACTGTGGTGCAGTCGGACCCGTGCGACTCTGAGACACAGCTCCCGGGTGTGTCTGGGGTCCCGCCAGGTAAGGCTCAGAGGGGAGAGAGCTTACCATTGAGAAGATGGTGGCTGAGGACCGTCCGGAGGCCTGGAGCGCTGCAAGATGGCAGCAGCTACGTGTAGGGAAGCGATATGGCGGGCCGGATCCCTTGGTAGACGGGTGGTAAGGATGGCTAATTTTCGTCCCGCAGCAGTCTAGGTGAGTAGGGGACAGGTGTAAGGTGGATATCAGCGGGTCTCCGGTGCCATCAATTTTTTTTTCAAATTTGGCGCGGGGTTCCCAGTTAAATCCAGACCAGACTTGAAGGGCCTGGTATAGATGAAGGGGGGGACCCCACGTCAATTTATTTTAAAATTATGTCGCAGGGTTCCCCTTAAAATCCAGACCAGATCTGAAGGGCCTGGTATGGATGGTGGGGGGGAACCTACGCCATTTTTTTGTCTGATTTTTATGATTAGTTTGATTTTGGAACTCCAACACCATAATATTGTATAATTACATACCATTGCATACATCTGAAGAGTTAAAATTCTGTAATCAACCAAAATGATGTAAATTGCATAATTATGCCTGCTGACTACAATGCTAGTTATTAGGAGGCGATACCATTGGTGGGATTCTAACCCAGGTCGTCAAGTATTGACTGTAGGACAACATACCAGTACACCACAGACCAGGGCACACTCATACATAGAAAATACAATTAATAATGTTGGATTCTTTTCATTCTACATAATAATGTATTGCATTTGAGGAATTAATATTATGCACTAACAACCATGCTCATGTGGCAGCTGACAGCTGAACGTTACAAAAAAAAAAAAAGGCAAAAAAAAATGCATGGCGTCCCCCCCAGGTCCATACCAGGCCCTTATCCGAGCATGCAGCCTGGAGGTCAGGAAAGGGAAGGGACGAGCAAGCGCCCCCGACAACCCCCTATGTGAATGAGTATGGGGTATGTTCAAAAATTGTTCTGTAATGTGGAGTCATGGTCAATAACAGCGCCCAGCGGACCCAAAAATAGTACAGAATGTCAACGATCCACCTCGATGGGAGGGTTTCCACTGTATGCGCTCTGTGCGGTTTGACAGTTATTTTCTAGGCAAGCCTCCTCTGACATCATGAGCCTTTATGTGACGTCAGAAGGGTGTAGAATAACCTGGTTACATCACTGGGTGGCCCGCCCTTGACAATATTATACCTGTCAAAGTGAAGACAGCAGTCGGCGGGAGCCTTCCCATCGAGGCGGAGCATTTAGAATTGTGTCTATTTTTCTGTTCCGTCGGGCGCCGTGATTCACCATGGATGTACATCGCGGGACACTTTAATATTTTTTACATAAAAGATTGGACAAAAAAGTCTCTATTTTTTTAAAACATTTTTACACTTTTTTGGTGAATGGGTAGGGGTACAATGTACCCCATACCCATACACATAGGGGGGCAGGATCTGGGGGCCCCCTTGTTAAAGCCCCCCACCCGCAGACCCCAACAACCACCAGCCAGGGTTGTCGGGAAGAGGCCCTTGTCCCCATCCATATGGAGACAAGGTGCTTTGGGGTGGGGGGTGCAGAGCCCCCTGCCCCAAAGCACACACACTCCTCATGTTGAGGGCATGTGGTTTGGTATGGTCCAGGAGGGAGGGGGGGCACTTTCTTGTCCCCCCCATCCTGACCTCCAGGCAGCATGCTCGCATAAGGGTCTCTCAATATTGGGGGTGACCCCACGCAGTTTTGTAAAAAAAATTCAGTGTCACAAAAGATTAAATATTTTGTTTTTCAGTTTAACTAATGGATGGCATTTGTCTCAGGGCTCTTTTGATCACTGAAAACAATCTCAGACACCTGTGATAATTAGATTTCCAGGTGAGCCCAATTAAACGGAAAACTACTAAAGGAGGGTGTTCCACATTATTAAGCAGAGCACCATTTTCAAGCAATATGGGGAACAAAAAGGATCTCTCTGCTGCCGAAAAGAGTAAAATAGTTCAATGCCTTGGATGAGGTATGAAAACATTAGATATTTCACGAAAACGTAAGCATGATCATTACACTATTAAGAGATTTGTGGCTGATTCAGAGCACAGACGGGTTCGTGCAGATAAAGGCACATTGAGGAAGATTTCTGCCAGATCCATGCATTACACCATTACATAGCAGCAAACAGGTATTTGAAGCTTCTGGTGCCTCTGGAGTCCCACGGACATCAAGGTGTAGAGTCCTCCAGAGTCTTGCAACTGTGCATAAACCTTTCATTCAGCCATCACTAACCAATGCTCACAAGCAGAAACGGCTGCATTGGGCAGAAAAATACAAAAAGGCTAATTTTCAAACAGTCCTGTTCACTGATGAGTGCCGTGCAACCCTGGATGGTCCAGATGTAGTGAATAGTTGTGAATAGTAGTGAATGGTTGGTGGACGGCCACCCTGTTCCAACAAGGCTGCGACGTCGGCAAGGCAGTGGTGGAGTCATGTTTTGGGCCGGAATCATGGGAAGAGAGCTGGTCGGCCCCTTTAGTGTCCCCAAAGGTGTAAAGATGACCTCTGCAAAGTATGTGGAGTTCCTGACTGACCACTTCCTTCCCTTGTACAGAAGTAAGAACTACAGTTAGGTCCATAAATATTGGGACATCGACACAATTCTAATCTTTTTGGCTCTATACACCACCACAATGGATTTGAAATGATAAAACAAGATGTGCTTTAACTGCAGACTTTCAGCTTTAATTTGAGGGTATTTACATCCAAATCAGGTGAACGGTTTAGGAATTACAACAGTTTGTATATGTGTCTCCCACTTTTTAAGGGACCAAAAGTAATGGGACAATTGGCTGCTCAGCAGTTCTATGGCCAGGTGTGTGTTATTCCCTCATTATCCCATTTACAAGGAGCAGATAAAAGGTCCAGAGTTAATTTCAAGTGTGCTATTTGCATTTGGAATCTGTTGCTTTCAACTCTCAATATGAGATCCAAAGAGCTGTCACTATCAGTGAAGCAAGCTATCATTAGGCTGAAAAAACAAAACAAACCCATCAGAGATATAGCAAAAACATTAGGTGTGGCCAAATCAACTGTTTGGAACATCCTTAAAAAGAAAGAACGCACCGGTGAGCTCAGCAACACCAAAAGACCCGGAAGACCACGGAAAACAACTGTGGTGGATGACCGAAGAATTCTTTCCCTGGTGAAGGAAACACCCTTCACAACAGTTGGCCAGATCAAGAACACTTTCCAGGAGGTAGGTGTATGTATGTCAAAGTCAACAATCAAGAGAAGACTTCACCAGAGTGAATACAGAGGGTTCACTACAAGATGTAAACCATTGGTGAGCCTCAAAAAGAGGAAGGCCAGATTAGAGTTTGCCAAACAACATCTAAAAAAGCCTTCACAGTTCTGGAACAACATCCTATGGACAGATTGGGAAGAGAAGAGTATGGAGAAGGAAAGGAACTGCTCATGATCCAAAGCATACCACCTCATCAGTGAAGCATGGTGGTGGTAGTGTCATGGCGTGGGCATGTATGGCTGGTGGTATGGCCAATGGAACTGGTTCTCTTGTATTTATTGATGATGTGACTGCTGACAAAAGCAGCAGGATGAATTCTGAAGTGTTTCAGGCATTATTATCTGCTCATATTCAGCCAAATGCTTCAGAGCTTGGACGGAGCTTCACAATGCAGATGGACAATGACCCGAAGCATATTGTGAAAGCAACCAAAGAGTTTTTTTAAGGGAAAGAAGTGGAATGTTATGCAATGACCAAGTCAATCACCTGACCTGAATCCGATTGAGCATGCATTTCACTTGCTGAAGACAAAACTGAAGGGAAAATATCCCAAGAACAAGCAGGAACTGAAGATAGTTGCAGTAGAGGCCTGGCAGAGCATCACCAGGGATGAAACCCAGCATCTGGTGATGTCTATGCGTTCTAGACTTCAGGCTGTAATTGACTGCAAAGGATTTGCAACCAAGTATTAAAAACTAAAAGTTTGATTTATGAATGTTAATCAGCACCATCTCATGCTGCAAAGAATACCTCTGCATCAATGGCTGCTATGGGGATAAAAGGAGAGAAAGTCATGGTGTGGCCTCCATCCTCCCCTGACCTCAATCCTATGGAGAACCTTTGGAGCATCCTCAAACAAAAGATCTATGAGGGTGGGAGGCAGTTTACATCCAAACAGCAGCTCTGGGAGGCTATTCTGACATCTTGCAAACAAATTCAAGCAGAAACTGTCCAAAAACTCAACTCACAAGTTCAATGGATGCAAGACTTGTGAAGCTGCTATCAAATAAGGGGTCCTATGTTAAAATGTAACGTGACCTGTTAAAATGTTTAAAAAGTTAAAATGTTGTTCAAAGTTTGATTGAAATAGCTTTTGATTTCAGTAAATATGCTGTAAACACAACAAATGACAATTTTCAGTTCTTTACAACTTATAAAGTGTTTTGAAACTTACTGTGTGTAATAATTTGGAACAGTGCATTGTAAGTTTTTTATTTTGAAAAAAAATACTGTTATCATTAGGAGGTTTGTTCGAATAAAATTTGAATTGTACTCTTAATAGTTGATAACATGAGAATTATGCTGGCTGTTGTTTACATCAATTATTTAGGTAAATGAGAAAAATATCATTGGCATAATAATTTGGAACACGGTGTAAATGAGAGTATGACTAAGGGCCGGTTAACACTGCAGAGTTGTCCGATTCGCACCACACTGCAGTGAAAATCACATATGATGTCCGTGCGATGCAATTTCAGCCATACAGATAGTGTGGCTGAAATCACATCACAGTCGGACCAAACTCGCAAAGAACCCTTTTTTGGTTCCGCACCAGATTCGGATCCCATGGGTGTTCACACACGTGATCCGATTCCTGTCCGAGTTTGCAGTGCGGTCTGCAAACTGATTGGGGGTGTCGTTAGCTTTCTCTTGACACTCCCAGCAATTTGCATATGGCACTGTGAACTGCCTGCAAGTTGGGTGCGATGTGGGAACCCTGCAAATCCACTGCGGGTTCCCGTCTCGCAGACAGTTCACACTGCCATATGCAAACTGCTGGGAGTGCCAATAGAGAGCTAATGACACCCCCAAATCTGTTTGCATATCGCACTGCGAACTGCAAATTCAGACAGGAATCTGATTGCATGGGTGTGAACACCCATGCTAACCGATTTTGCTGCGGAAAAAAAAAGGGTCCTGTGCGAGTTTTGACCTGAATGCTATGCAAATTCAGCCATACTATCTGTATGGCTGAATTTGCATAGCACAGAGATTGCATATAATTTGCACTGTGGTGCGAATCACATCTGATCTCGGACACCGCAGCAGTGTGAACCGACCCTAAGGAAGATAATCCACTTCAATAAAACCACCACCCCCCAAAACTAATCAAAAAGAAGAAACAAGAGAAAAACAACAAACAAGAGCTCAATAATATCCTTTTATTTTGCCAGCAGAAACACAATTATGTAAATATTGTGACGTTATGCGAGGTGAGGTGATTGATGGATGCTATGTGTCCCTCGCATGCGTTCATTTGGAGTGGACTAAGGTGGAATTCGGTCTGGGTTTTATCAACCACCTTCACAGGATTGGTTCCAGACCGGATTTTGTGGTCCACTGGAGTCCACCATCAGGTTGTTTAAATAACCAGAAAGAGAGGAAAGTTTTGCTCTGGCCTGGGACTATCGTCGATAGTTTGCACTATCTATGTTTTGTGGATGTCTGGGAAAAGCCCTGCACCGCTCAGTTAGGAAAAACTGAAATGTTTAGTTAGTATCGCCTGGATGGCGAGGATTTATTTTCTATTTTGTTTATTTGAATTCTACATGCAACCTTTTAAATAAACCTGGCTACAAGCCAGATTTTAAGCAAACCTGCTGTTTGGACTGCCTTTTTCCAGGGTTGCTGATCTCCATTGAGCTAACCCCACACACATGGTGGACTCGGCGGGCATCTTCCTGAGCAAGAAGAAAGATGGAGGATATATTAGAAGCCTTGTTGCAGGCCACTGCAACCCAGCAGGAAACCAATTGCTAGATCGCACAGGCCACTGCAGCGCATGAAGAAAATTGCAGGCAGCATGAGGCGAGTCACCAAGCCATTGCAGCCAGCAGGAGAAGAATCGCCAGTTTGCGGAGGCCCTGGTGGAATTAAAGAAGGGGTCGGCAAGTCCTTTACTGGTGAAACAGAAAATGGTGCGTGCCAGCTATTTCCTGCAGAGGATGACACCTGCAGATGATGTGGAAGCATACCTAGCAACTTTTGAAAGAGTCGCTGTTTGAGAAGGATGGCAAAAAGAGCAATGGGCAGAACTGCTAGTGCCTTTTCTAACAGGTGAACCCCAAAAGGCCTATTATGACCTGGAATCAGAGGCTGCCCAGGATTATGAGACACTGAAAGCCGAGATGCTTGTACGCATGGCCGCCGCCATTGCAGTCGGGGCTCAACGGGTACATAGCTGGTTATACAGTACTGACAAGCCACCCCGCTCCCAAATGTTTGATTTGATACACCTCACAAAGAAATAGCTGCAGCCAGAGACTTTGCCAGGCCCTAATATTGTGGAGCGCGTGGTCCAGGACCCTGGACCCTTATTTATGTGCCCTCCCTGCCACTTTGAAGAAGTGGGTCAGCCATGGGGACCCTAAGACCAGCTGGTTGACCTGGTGGAGAGTTATACTTGTTGAACCCATCCGTGCCCCACTCCAATGTCTATAGGGGTAAAAAAAATCACCCAGAGGATCCGGTAAGACTGTTCCAGGGTTCAAGGGCGTGGGAAGAAATTACAGGTCTGTTTCCACAGATAATGAGACTATGGGCTCAGGACCTGGAGACTGGCCAAATAGGTCAGGAAGGTCTGTGAGGCCGTTTAGAGGACTGGGTACAGAACAAATAAAATATTATCGCTGCCATGCGTTGGGTCATATTGCTGATAACTGTTCCCTAAATGATGAAACAATGCAATGTGATAACGCTTACTTGGAAAAACGCATGTCTCTTTTTGCACAGGTAGCATGTACTGCAACATGTCAGGAATGCATGGAAAAACAAATGTGTGTAAGGTCAGTTGATGGATAGCCAGTCACAGCTCTGCTAGATTCTGATAGTGTGATGACCTTAGTCAAAGGTGATTGTGTAAATCCCGCAAAGTTACACCCTAGCACTATTGGGGTTATTTGCATACATGGTGACACATGTGATTATCAGACTGCTGTTGTTCAGACTGATACCCCTTGGGGCATGGTGACACATCCAGTGGGGGTGGGACCCTCACTGCTTCATGAAGCCCTAGTGGGGAGAGATTTTCCTCACTTTTGGAGTTTATGGGAAAACAAAAGGAGTCGGGAGGACAGAGCTGCCCCTGCTGGGGAAACACGGGAACTCACACCAGACCCTTTTGATTGCTAGGTTGAAAGGAAAGCTGTTGGCATGTCCAAGGAAGAGGAAGATCCTTTTCCTTTTTCTGTAATGGCTGGGCAGCAAGAGGAGCTAGAATCCAGCCCCCAGCTGGAGGTTAATGAACAAGAAGTTATCTCTGACTCTAATAGTGAACGTGGACAGAATGTGGTGTCTGACTTAGGAGTCAGAAAAGATGATTTGTGTACGTAACAACTAAAAGACGCCATACTCAATAGAGCCAGAGAAAACATTATAATGGTAAATGGGGAACATGTTGAACCTAATATAGGGGTGTCTTTTCCCTACATGGCTCTTAAAAATAACTTGCTGTATCACGTGGTAAAGCAAGGGGAGGGGGAGGTAGAGCAGATGGTGGTTCCCAAACCCTATGGCCGGATGGTATTAGATTTGGCCCATGGTCATATGATGGGGGGATATCTGGGAACCAAGTAGACCAGGGAGAGAATAACCCAGAGATTCTTTTGGCCCGGGTTATCTGCAGATGTCAAAGAATATTGTGAGTCATGCGCAGAGTGTCAGTATTCTGCGCCATTGCCCTATTTTCGCAGTTCGCTGGTACCATTACCAATCATTGAAGTGCCTTTTGAAAGGATGGGCATGGATCTGGTGGGACCAGTAGTAAAGTCTGCCCGGGGCCAACAGCACACACTGGTAATACTGGACTATGCCATGCGATATCCTGAAGCCATTCCCTTGCGTAATACCTCAGCTAAAACTATTGCCAAAGAGCTTGTCCAAGTATTTAGTCGTGTAGGTGTTCCAAAAGATATATTGACAGATCAAGGCACCCCATTTATGTCCCGAGTCACTAAAGAATTGTGTAAGTTGTTCAAAATCTCCCATCTCCATACCTTTGTCTACCACCCACAAACTGATGGTCTTGTGGGGAGATTTAACAAAATGCTCAAAAGCATGTTAAAAAAGGTGGTAGACAAAGATGGGAAAAATTTGAATTTTTTGCTGCCATACCTCATGTTTGCCATACGGGAGGTACCTCCGGCATCTACAGGTTATTCCCCTTTTGAACTACTGTATGGGAGACATCCCAGGGGATTGCAAGATATTGCAAAAGAAACATGGGAGGGAATGACCACGCCTTATAGAAGCATCATTGAGCATATTTCACTGATGCAAGATAGAATTGCTGCTGTCATGTCCCTTGTACGGGAACATATGGAGCAAGCCCAGAAGGCCCAGAGAAGGGTTTATAACCACTTACCAACCGGGCCACTTTTTTACATTTGGTGGTCACAAGCTAAAAACATTTTTTTTGCTAGAAAATTACTTAGAATCCCCAAACATTATATATATATTTTTTCAAACACCCTAGAGAATAAAATGGCGATTGTTACAATACTTTTTGTCACACGGTATTTGCGCAGCGGTCTTTCAAGCGCAATTTTTTTGGAAAAATTTTACTTTTTTGAGTTAAAAAATAAGACAACAATAAAGTTAGCCCAATTTTTTTGTATATTGTGAAAGAGGATGTTACGCCGAGTAAATAGATACCATACATGACATGGTTGAAAATTGCGCGCATTCGCGGAATGGCAACAAAGTCCGGTATTTAAAAAGTTCCGTAGGCGACGCTTTAAATTTTTTTATCGGTTACCAGGTTAGAGGTGCAGAGGAGGTCTTTTGCTAGAATTATTGCTCACACTCTGGCAATCGCGGCAATACCTCACATGTGTGGTTTGAACACCGTTTTCATATGTGGGCGCGACTTACGTATGCGTTTTCTTTGCTGCGCAAGCTCACGGGGACGGTGGCGCTTTAAATTTTTTTTTTTTTTTTTTATTTATTTATTTTTAGCACTGTTCCTTTAAAAAAAATAAATAAAAATCTGATCACTTTTATTGCTATCACAAGGAATGTAAACATCCCTTGTGATAGTAATATATGGTGACAGGTACTCTTTTTGGAGTGCCGGGGGGTCTAAAAGACCCCCCATCCCTCCTTTGCACTTCACAGTATTCAGATTGCCAAAAACGGCGATTCTGAATACTGTCATTTTTTTAAAATTGGCGCCGTTAGCCGCCGAGTAAACCGGAAGTGACGTCGCTTCCGGAATTTGCCAAAGGAGACCCAATCGGAGCTGATTAAGGCTTCTATCAGGTCTCCTTCCAGGCGGCTCCCGAGCCAGATCGGTCGTTACCCCTGGATAGCCGACCGCCAGCTCTAAAAAATTATACCGGGATATAGCCTGCAGGTGCAGGCTATGTCCTGGTAGAGCCACTCAAAGCCGACCGCCGCCTATTTACGGCGCTGGTCGGGAAGTGGATAATCAGGGTGCCAAGACCCGGGTCTTCAGCCCTGGTGATAGAGTGCTGGTACTGGTCCCCACCGTTGCCAGTAAATTCCTATCAAAGTGGCAAGGTCCCTGTGAAATCATGTAAAGAGTAGGAAAGGTAGACTACAAAGTTTACCAGCTGGTGAAAAGGAAAACCGAGCAAATATATCACGTTAATCTCTTGAAACCTTGGAAGGACAGAAAGACTTTACTGGCAATGCTAACCCCCAAGAGGACATGGCCCCCGTGACTCCTGAAGTACCCATGACTGAAACCTTGTCAGTGGCCGAACAGAAGGAATTTAAAGAATTTGTAAATAATAGAGACTTTTTCTCTCACCTGCCCGGACTGACCACAGTTATACAGCATGACATAATTACGTCCATGTAAACGTAAAGCCCTATAGAAAACCCGAGGCCAAGTGTGAAGCAGTTGCAAATGAAGTAAAGAACATGTTAGAGCTGGACATGATAGAGGAGTCCCACAGTATTGGTCCCAAAACCAGATGGAACAATAAGGTTTTGTAATCATTTCAGAAAGTTAAACAGCGCGTCCAAATTCGATGCATACCCAATGCCTTGGGTCCAGGAGCTTGTTGACAGATTGGGTAGTGCCCGGTACATAACTATGTTAGACCTGACTAAAGGTTATTGGCAGATACCCCTAACGGAGTCGGCGAAAGAGAAAACTGCATTTTCTATACCCGAGGGGTCCTTCCAGTATATGCGGATGCATTTTGGCTTGCATGGTGCTCCTGCCTCGTTCCAGATAATGATGGATAAGTCCTTAAGACCACATCGGCAATATGCAGCTGCCTGTTTGGACGATGTGGTCAGACACAGCCCAGATTGGTAATCCCATTTGCCCCGGGTACAAGCAGTAGTAGATTCCCTTAGGAAAGCAGGACTCACGGCCAACCCCAGAAAGTGTGCCATAGGCTTGGAAGAGGCCAAATACCTTGGCTACATTATTGGTCGGAGGCTGATCAAACCTCAAATCAATAAAATTGAGGCCGTTCAAAAGGGACCCTAGCCTATAAATAAAAAGCAAGTTTGTGCATTTCTTGGGATCACCGCATACTACAGGTGCTTTATTCCCAATTTTGCCACCATTGCAGCCCCACTGACAGATCTGAGGAAGGGTAGAGGGGGTCCGTCATGATCAAGTGGAATCCGGAGGCAGAGAAGGCATTTCAAATGTTGAAGCAAGCCCTTTGTGCACAACCTGTGCTCGAGACCCCAGATTTTACAAAGGTATTTGTGGTACAGATGGACACCTCTGATGTGGGACTGGGTGCCATACTGTCAGGTCAGAGACTGAGAGGAGCACCCAGTGGTCTATCTTAGCAGATAACTCAACAAACATGAGAAAAACAATGCCATTGTTGAGAAGGAATGCTAAGCCATTCAGACTGCATTGACACTTGAGCGTGTCCTTTTCAGGCAGAAAGTCACCCGATTTTGCCGCGATTTTGTAGAGGTCAAAAGGTCACCAATGTAAAAAGTAGAAAACTGCCAAAATCTGCCCGGAAAAAAGCTCCACAACTTGTTTGAGCTTCAGGCGTTTTGGAGTGGAGATGTGAACCATCTTCATAGAGAAACAATAATTTTTTTTCCCCTCCAGCGTTTTGTAACTTCAGGCTTCAAGCTACAAAATGCTTAGGTGTGAATGCAGGGTAAATGGGCCTTAGATGCCCTGAATTATTATCTACTGGGGAGACCATTCGAATTGGTCACTGACCATGCCCCTCTTAAGTGGATGTGTGATAACAAGGAAAAAAACAGTCGGGTGACAAGGTGGTCTGCAAGCATTCAAGTTCACAGTGGAGCATAGAGCAGGAAAATTCCAGAATAATGCAGATGCCCTTTCCCGGGTCAGGAGCAGAGGGGATATGTGACGTTATGCAATGCGAGGCAAGGTGATCGATGGATGCTATGTTTCGCCTCGCATGCATTCATTTGGAGTGGACTAAGGTGAAATCCGGTCCGGGTTTTACCAGCCACCTTGGCAGGGTGGTTCCAGACCAGATTTTGTGGTCCACTGGAGTCCACCATCAGGTGGTTTAAATAACCAGGGAGAGGAAAGTTTTGCTCTGGCCTGGGACTCAGGAGCCATCAGCCTGAGAGAGCTGGCATATGGAAATTCGTTTATGGACTGAGACAAAAAGGTTTGCACTATCTATGTTTTGTGGGTATCTGGGAGAAGCCCTGCACCTCTCAGTTAGGAAAAACTGAAATGTTTAGTTAGTGAGTGGATGGCGAGGATTTATTTTCTGTTTTGTTTATTTGAGCTCTACGTGCAACCTTTTAAATAAACCTGACTACAAGCCAGATTTTAACCACTTGCTTACTGGGCACTTAAACCCCCCCCCCCCCCCTCCTGCCCAGATCAATTTCAGCTTGCAGCGCTGTCACATTTTGAATTACAATTGTGCAGTCGTGCGACGCTGTACCCAAACAAAATTTTTATAATTTTTTTCCCACAAATAGAGCTTTCTTTTGGTGGTATTTGATCACCTTTGCGGTTTTTATTTTTTGCACTATAAACAAACAAAGAGCGACGATTTTGAAAGAAGAACAATAATTTTTTACTTTTTGCTATAATAAATATCTAAAAAAAAATATAAAAAAAAAATTATTCATCAGTTTTGGCCGATATATATTCTTCTATATATTTTTGGTAAAAAAAACAAAAAACGCAATTGGCGTATATTTATTGGTTTTCTCAAACCATGAGCATTCATTTGTGGCGTTTTTATTATTATTTCTTTTTTTTACTAGTAATGGCAGCGATCTGCGATTTTTATCGGGACTGCGACATTGCAGCGGACATGTTGGACATTTTTTACACTTTTTTGGGACCACTGACATTTATACAGCAATCAGAAATTTAAATAGCCACTGATTACTGTATAAATGTCACTGGCAGGGAAGGGGTTAACAATAAAGGGGCAATGAAGGGGTTAACTGTGTTCCCTGTATGTGTTCTAACTGTATGGGGGCTGGGCTGGCAGGGACATAACAGATCTCATTGATCCGATCACAGGGATCAGTAGATCTGTTATGTCCCCCCTCACACCTAATAGAGCGGCAGAACTGGGAACCGCCAATGTAAACGCTCTATTAGGCGATCACGAGTCTCCAGTGGACATCGAGTCCGCCCGACCTGTGGGCACGCCACACAGCATATGGCGGCCGCGAGAGTGCCTTGCCGTTGGCTGTGAGTGTGCGCGAGGAGCGATTCAGATCCGCGCTGTAGCAGTCTTTAGGCTATAGCTTGGTTCTGTAGTGGTTAAGCAAACCTGCCGTTTGGACTGCCTTTTTCCAGGGAAGGCGATTCCCTTTGAGCTAACCCCCCCCTCCCCACAATATTTACTGACATTAAAGAATTCTACAGTATATATGGTGCTACATTTAGCAAAACAGTTAGCAATTTAGTTCTAAGGGCCCTGCTCATAGGAGCTTACAATCTAAAATTGGCCTAAACCTTACAATGGACACAGCTTTACTTTTACAGTGTATAATAGCCCACATATTTCATAGAAGAACTACTCAACCCCCACCCACATGATATTTTTAGCTGCAAAATTATAATAACATACTTAACTGTCAATATTTAAAAAGGCACATATTCAAACAATAACATCCACCATTCACCCACATTCTACACACATACATTGGTCAGTATTTTCTCCTGGAAGAATGCATGGTCAGATAGGAACAATACACACACAAAGCTGACAGCATGGTCACATAAACCCACTTTTGATGGTCAAAATGCACAATAATTTCAGCAAACAAATAACACTAGTGAGACATTTGTCATTATGTTATGCACGATATCACTCCTTATCCCACAAAAAGCACACCAATAAACCTGGCCTGTTGTTAGGCCAAACCCCCCCCCCCCACCCACTGCAGTCCTTTATACAAGACAGGTTGTATTGTTAGCACACTGACACACGCCCAATAGAAGTACACGCCCACCAGTATCTTTCAATGTGTCTCGTCATTTATGTGTAAATTGATTGCACCTGAGAAGCAGCAACACATAATGCTAGTTGCTGTGTTAGCCCTTGGCTATGTGCATCAAATCTATAACTCCAGGCCAAAATTCTAAGTCCATATGCATGCACATAATCCAAGCAACAGATGTACCTGTGCAGTGTAAACCCTACAATTTGAAATGTCCAAGTCCCTGGGCATGATTAGTGCTAACAAACATTAACATCAGTCCCTGGCTGCAAAGAGCTTCTAATTTAAAGCCCAAAAATGACTTGCTTAAATTACAGACTATTTGGACAGGAGACAAATAAAATGCCAGCCTGTCTTTGGATTGTGATGAGAAATCCACACAGCGGGAACATATAAACTTCAACACAAGCATTAGCATGTCGGGGATATGAACCAGCAGATCACTGACTGCCTCATTAAAGAGATCAGGGAACTAGGCCACCGCACTGCTGAACTGGAGCAAATGGTATACAAGCTGGAAATGACCATACATAACCAGGCTGATGATATAGAAGCCCTTAGGGAGGAAAATCTCTCCCTCCAGTCACAACTGGAGGATTTTGAAAATCAGGCCCAACGTTCTAATGTCCGCATAAAGGGGATCCCTGAAACAGTTATGGATCTCCAATCCACAATCACTGCCCTCTTTCAAGAACTTATTCCAGCCATCCCCATTGAGCGCTTAGAGATGGACGGAATCCACAGAACCCACACACCTCGCAAGAAGGAGGGCCCATCTCGCGACATAGTCGCTAAACTCCACTTTTACAAAACCAAAGAGAAGCTTTTGCAAGCAGCGTGCCAGAAAGGGTCTCTCCACTTCCAAGGCTATAACTATCAGCTCTTTGCTGATCTATCACAGACCACCATCTCCAAGCGGCATGCATTGAAACCACAACTCCAAGTACTTCAAGCACAGCACATGACCTATACCTGGGGTTTCCCCTTCTCCATTCGGTTCACCTACCAAGGCCGCAAGCACGTCTGTAAAGCCGCAAGAAGACCTCCAATCCCTTCTCCAGGAATTGCACCTGTCTGCTCCATCGACATCCCCGAAAGACCACCGCCAACGACGTCAATCTGCTTCCAGATTTCCACAAAAAGATTTAGCCTCTACATCTGCAGATGATGACAACATTTACAAGCGTGGCAGGTTTGCTGGCCCACCTGTGGCTACACCTGACTCCATGGACTGAGGTAAATATGCAGCAAACCATTAACTTACCAACCTCCCTTATTAGGGACCTTTACCAACCTCACCCCCCAGTCTGATGGGGACCTACACCGCTACTCTGTCATGAACAATCTCTCTCTTACACCAAACTAAGGCTCCCGGTTATGCTCACCACTTTTTGAGAGTTCCTGCCTTCACCTGACTTCTCAGCTGAGAGTCACACTGAAGTGAAGCTCCCATCAGCTGGAAGATCATAAGCCCCACAACCAAATCACTCTTCCGATGACACGGGATGTTTGAACCCTATTTTACTGGCAGTCCTGGTCTCCCCATTAGAACGACACGGACTTGTGATCCCAATCAAATCTGACCGTCTTCCGGAAGACCCACAGGACAGTGGTTGAAGGCCCTCAGGCCTTCTGTAGCCAGTTCCCTTTTTTCTGCCTATCCCAAACTACCTGGCAGCTTTGTATGACTGCTGCCCTTTAAACTATTCCTCTTCCGTGGGCTCACTGCCACCACGCCTCCGACTCAATACAACTTGAACAGTTCTATGGGCCGGTGTGTGGATGAGGAGTCTGCTAAGCGGGTATTATGTTCATACCCGCCCAAAGACCCCGGGGGTCTGACGCACCCCCGGGACACAACCAAGATCTACTATAGTGGACACATTATCCCCCTGTTATGCACATCGTTCTGGTTATTTATATGATTTTGCTCTAGGCTGTGTAGCATATTATTATTTCTAACTTAACTATTGTTATTGCAGTTGGTTATGCAGAACTGAAAAGGTTCCTCTAGTTGTTCCCTAACCTGCTAGTACACCTTAACACCTGTTCAGCATAAACTCCCCCTATAACACGCTTCCCCTACACAGGTGCCCCCTGTGTGCCCCTACCCATAGTTCCCGGTTTTAGCACAGCAGACAACAAGCTTCTTTTACCGATGTGTGTGCCCTCCCTGGCAGACACTGTTGCCTCCCTTCGTCTGCAGGGGTCTGAAAAGACCTTCTACAGACAGCGGTTCCCTGCTGAGCACACCGCTTTCCTGCTCAGTTCGGAATTTTTTGTCTTTTTCCTTTTTTTTGTTTGTGGTGTTCCTTAGAAATAAAGCTTTTTGAATTACCAAAATGGCATCCTACCTGCATCTTCAACCCCCCCCCCCCTTCCTCTCGCTGTCTATTCTCTCATCCCTGGGGGAAATGGGTTAACCCCAGCTCATATAGGTCATCAGAGCCACCTTCCTCACTCACAATGGTCCCCCTAAACCTCCTTACTCTTAATGTCCAAGGGGCTCAATGTCCCACAAAAGCGAGTTAAAGCATTCCGTTCCTTTGCCTCAACCAAGGCACATGTGGTATGCCTGCAAGAGACCCATTTCTCCCAGCAACAAACCCCAAAATTCTTTAGCCAAGCATACCCTCAGGTTTTCACAGCATGTGCAACCACCAAACAAAGGGGGGGGCCTAATAGCCTTCCTCCCCACAGCACCTTTCATACTCACTAAAGAAATCAGAGACCCTGATGGTAGATACCTTATACTAACAGGACACCTCTTGGAAGATGCAATCACAGTTGTATCTTACTACGCCCCCCAATCAGAAGCCCACTTCTTTTCTAACCCACCTGCTACAGGTCATAGATCAACATAAACAAGGCACCCTAATAATAGACGGGGACTCCAACCAGGTCATTTACCCTTTCCTGGATGAATCCCTTTTCTTACCTTCACCTGGTCCACACAAACTCTCCTTTCAGTCAGTTGTTGCAAAAGCATTCCCTCATTGATTCCTGGAGAGAAGCCAATCCTACGAAACTTCTGTACACTTTCTACTCCCACCCCCACAAAGTCTCCTCATGCATTGGCCATATCTGGACCTCACCGGCCCTTCTTTCTTCAGCCATCCTCCCATATACATGGACTGACCAGAGTGCCGTGCTCACCACTCTCAAATCCTTGATCTCCAAACAGGCAGACTACTCATGGACCCTTAACGGCACCCTACTTACTCACCCCTCCCACAGAATGGACATAGCCATAGCTATCAAAGACTATATCTCCAACAACTCCTCAGACGAGATCACACCCCTGACCCTTTGGGAAGCTCATAAACCCGTGCATAAGCAAAGCCTCCTATCTAAAGAAGGAGAGACGCTCTCTCTTCAAACAGCTTGAGGATACATTGCTTAAATCACATGACGCCTTTCAGGAGGACCTCACCCCAGCACACAAACAGGATCTGGACAAATCCAATTTAGAGCTAGATCTTTTCCTAACGGAGTCTGCTGATAAACAACTACGCTGTACCAGGCACAAATTTTATGTTAAAAGCAACACCTTTCTAGCTATATCACTACGCAACTTTGACCGACCACATAAGCCCATACGACTTAAAACCTCCAAAGATATCCACACTAGCAACCCCATAAAGATTTTGGCACATTTCCGTAGACATCTCTCCGACCTGTACACCTCCAAGGCCCC
>BLSH010197533.1:1465240-1475553 GCA_018402905.1 Glandirana rugosa
CCTCAACAGCAAATTCCAACAATTGACCCCCAGCAACATAAGCCCCCCCCCAGCAGACCAGCAACAATAGACCACAATGCAAAAATAGATACCCTCCAGCACCAATAGATCCCCTAGCAGCCAGCATTAATAGACTCTCCAGTATGCCCCAGCACCCCTTGCCATTACATACAGTACATGCAGTACTAAAGGTGCCAAAAATTAGTTCCCCCATGTCCCGCTGAAAAAAATCCCTGCCCATAGCTAAGGGTCAGGGAGAACAAGATACTTCTGTTAGTATTCTAGTTTCTTTCCAATGCGCCTTCTATACCTCTGCCCAGCCGGGCACACTGCAAGATGACAAACTCATTCCCAGGCTTCTACCTCGCCTAGGAATACAGCCCTGCAGAGGGCCCTTTAGATCAGCTCTCTGGGAGACTACATCTTAGCAGCTCTGGGGTATCCTGCCTCCATGCCCTGGACACTCTCATGGCTTCACTTATGCTAGCATTTATAACAGCACTATCCCTACACATCACATCACTAGAGGAAGCTTTTCTCTAAAAGGGGGTTAGCACCTACTTATAACTTTCCCCTTACCACACAATAATGACAACAGAGCCATCAAGTGGCAGACAAGCTAACTGCGCCTGTCAATGCACAGACATTCAGCAGGATCTATTCTATATAGAGCCTGGCAGAGCTACATGGTATATCTATATACGCAAGGAATCTCATTAACCCTTGTGCATGCACAGAAAGCAGCAGCTCTCTGCCAGTCTATGGGACGTGGCAGAGCCATACGTGGGGGTTTCACCCAATTCCACCTATATGCAGACATGCCGCTGCTCTGCCAGGTATCAAAGATCACAACATATCTGCGAATACACAAGATGTCAGGCCAAGATGGCAGTGTTGGAGCGTAACACAAGGAAGAACATTGGGCTGGAAGGAGGACAACGCTGAACTCCATGGACTAGTAAGTATTTTTTTTCATCAATACAGGAATAATTACCAGGGAATAAAAAAAATAGCTAGGAAGGCGTGAAGTTCCTCCATAAATTAAGTAAACAACCGCCATACTTATAACTCATATTAGATTCTCCACATCAATAATACTCCTTTTTTGGCAACAAATCTTTATCATTAAACAATAAAATTTTAGTGAAAGTAAGAAACATGCAGCATGGCGTCCCATCTATATGTTTAAGGCTGCATTCACATAGGGGCGACCCGACTTCAGCGCGACTTCGCTAGGCGATTTAAGCGCGACTTCAGCGCGACTTCAGCGCGACTTCCAGCGCGACTTCAAGGACCTCAGGCGACTTTACAACACGACTTTTGCCAGGCGACTTTGCCTTGACCAATCAGAGAAGGGAGGGAGGGGGCTGCCTAAAAATAAATTCTATTCTTTCAACTGTAAAGTCGCTTCCATGTAGATGGGGGATCCGACTTGGAGGCGACTTCTATTGAATCCTATGGGCACAAGTCGGATAGAAGTCGCCTAGAAGTAGTACAGGAACTTTTTCAGAAGTCGCCTTGAAGTCGGAGCGACTTCAGTCGCGTATATTAAGACGGCTCCCATTCATTTCAATGGGATTTCAGATGTCAAGCGACTTGGGGCGACTTGAGGCGACTCAAGTCGGATCGCAAGTCGCCCCTATGTGAACGGGCACTAAAATAATTTTGCCTTAAGTGATTAGGTTACACGTGTATTCAGTTCCTGTAAACAAAGATCGGCCTCGTTCATCTGAACCACCCATGTTTTAATTATGACAAAATAAACATTCCTGCTATTATGAACGAACCTTCTCTACTCCCTAATCTGAAAACATGCTGGGTTTTTAGATCAAGACATTATGCTGGTCTATAAGTTTGATAAGGTTTACAATATGTTTCTTTCTCTTAAATTAATCGAATGCATGATGTTTAGCAAGGCTCATCATCATTAGTGCTAACAAGTTACAGAAATAAACAGAACTCCAAATTAAACTTTGCCCCGGAATACTCACAATAAGTAGTTTTTATGTTAATGGTCATACACTATATTTTTATTTGTACCAACGCTTCTGTACTCCTTTCAGGCTATACCTGTACCCCACCCCCTCCTAGATTTTTTCCTGTGCTTTATAGGGCTATTCGGGCCTTCATGTGTGGGCGGCACAGTGATGTAGTGTATAGCACTTTCGCCCTGGGAGCAAAAGGGTCACTGGTTTGAATCCCAAACACAACACTACCTGCCTGGAGTTTTCATGTTCTCCCTGTGCCTGCGTGGGTTTCCTCCAGGTACTCCGGTTTCCTCCCACACTCCAAAGACATGCTGGTAGGTAAAATAGATCCTGTCTAAAATGGCCCTAGTATATGTATGAATGTGAGTTAGTGACCTTAGATTGTAAGCTCCTTGAGGGTAGGGACTGATGTGAATGTACAATATATATATCCAAAGCGCTGCATAAATAATAATAAATGTGGAGACATAAGAAATCTAGAATTGGACATGCTGCCTTGTCCTCACCCAGGAACAGGGGAGGTATAGCTTTGCCTCAAATGTCCTTGTACTTCTGTGCTGCTTCCTTAGTTAGAGTGGTTGATTGGTATCATGGCCAACATTCTAAATTTTTATTTGCAATTAATTTAAAAGTCCCAGTTCACACTATTGTGGTGTGGGAAACCTCATGTGATTTGGACAGGTATCGCACCACATTCCTGTTAAAATCGCATGCGACTCTTTGCAGTGCGATTTGCACCATTAATTTAGTATGGCTCAAATCGCACCACACCTGCACTTTTTATTTTCCGCACTGGAATTGGATCGCATGGGTGTTCATATCAATGCGATCCGATTCAGCCAATTGCACTGCATTTTGCAAACTGTTTTTGGGGTGTCGTTAACTTAACATTGACACTCAAAGTGGTTTGCATGAACAGAGTGCAATTGTGATGCAGTGCGGGAAACGCACAGGAATTGATGTGAATCCCGCACTGCATCTGTGTGAACCAGGACTAAGGCAGGCCATAAACAGTGCAAATTTCTTTGCATGATTCCCCCATCAACACAGACAGGCCTGCGGAGAAATTGTGATTATTTCTACCTGCTATGGCAGCCACTAACGATAATCACAAGTAAATCTGGCAGGCTGGTTGTACCCAAATTGATCAATCAGCTTGGTACATTCAGCCTGCCCATACACAGTTCAAATCTCGGGTGGTTCAGCAGGAAGGAAGGGGTGCTCCTGTATTGTCACTCTCTAACATGCACCTCTAATGGACACTGCAAGCAGCTGTGCCAACACACATTACACAGGCCAAGTCCACTGTTGTCTTAATCAGAAGTGGATACAAAGAGGCTGCAGAAGATCAGCATCACCAAGATGCAGCAAAGATAAATAAAAAGTGAAAAAAAAGTATTATATAAAAACAAATGCTTATGATACGCTACACTTATGTTATTTAGTTAGGGGTTTTCATCTTCTTTAACATGAGAACAAATGTGATAAACCATGATGACTGGTTCGAAGACAGCAAATCTGGTATACACTTACAGTTGTGCTCATAAGTTTACATACACTGGCAGAATTTCTGATTTCTTGGCCATTTTTCAGAGAATATGAATGATAAAACAAAAACTTTTCTTTCACTCATGGTTAGTGTTTGGCAGAAGCCATTTATTATCAATCAACTGTGTTTACTCTTTTTAAATCATAATAACAGAAACTACCCAAATGACCCTGATCAAAAGTTTACATACTCCAGTTCTTAGTACCGTGCATTGCCCCCTTTATCATCAATGACAGCTTGAAGTCTTTTGTGGTATTTGTGGATGGTGCTCTTTATCTTCTCAGATGGTAAAGCTGCCCATTCCTCTTGGCAAAAAGCCTCCAGTTCCAGGAAATTCTTGGGCTGTCTTGCATGAACTGCATGTTTGAGATCTCCCCAGAGTGGCTCAATGATATTGAGGTCAGGAGACTGAGATGGCCACTCCAGAACCTTCACTTTATTCTGCTGTAGCCAATGACAGGTCGACTTGGCCTTGTGTTTTGGATCACTGTCCTGTTGGGATGTCCAAGTACGTCCCATGCGCAGCTTCCTGGCTGATAAATGCAAATGTTCCTCCAGTATTTTTTGACAACATACTCCATTCATCTTGCCATCAATTTTGACCAAATGTTCTGTGCCTTTGTAGCTCACACTCACACCAAAACATCAGCGATCCACCTCCGTGTTTCACAGTAGGAATGGTGTACCTTTCATCATAGGCCTTGTTGACTCCTCTCCAAATGCAGTGTTTATGGTTGTGGCCAAAAAGCTCAATTTTGGTCTCATCACTCCAATTGACTTTGTGCCAGAAGGTTTGAGGCTGGTCTCTGTGCTGTTTGGCGTATTGTAAGAAGGATACTTGGTGGCATTTGCGTAGTAATGGTTTTCTTCTGGTGCCTCGACCATGCAGCCCATCTTTCTTCAAGTGCCTCCTTATTGTGCATCTTGAAACAGCCACACCACATGTGTTCAGAGAGTCCTGTATTTCACATGAAGTTATTAGTGGGTTTTTCTTTGCATCCCAAACAATTTTCCTGGCAGTTGTGGCTGAAATTTTAGTTGGTCTACCTGACCGTGGTTTGGTTTCAACAGAGCCCCTCATTTTCCACTTCTTGATTAGAGTTTGAACACTGATAATTGGCATTCTCAATTCCTTGGATATCTTTTTAAATCCCTTTCCTGTTTTATACAGTTCAACTACCTTTTCCCGCAGATCCTTTGACAATTCTTTTGCTTTCCCCGTGACCCATGCAAGGGTCTGTGAGGAGTCCAGAAACGTATTGACCTTTTATACACACACACACACACACACTAATTACAAGCAAACAGATCACAGGTGGGGATGATTACCTTTAATAGCCATTCAAACCCCTTTGTGTCAACTTGTGTGCATGTTATCAGGCCAAAATCACCAGGGTATGTAAACATTTGATCAGGGTCATTTGGGTAGTTTCTGTTGTCATTATGCTTTAAAAAGAATAAACACAGTTGAATGATAATAAATGGCTTCTGCCAAACACTAACCATGAGTGAAAGAAATGTTTTTGTGTTATCATTCATAATTGGCCATTCAAAATGGCCAAGGGTATGTAAACTTATTAGCTGTATGAGTAAGCTACCCATACAACTATATATTGCAAATGCCTGCCTGGTTTGATAAAAAAATGTTATTGATTTTTTAAGTTTGCCCTCATAATATAAAAAGAAGGGCAGTGGTTCTGCCCTGGACCCAAAAGACTGCTTCTATGTAGATGTGCTAAATACTAGAGTGATTTTATATCTTACATAGGGATTACTCAGGTAAGAGATATGCAAGCTGGGCCAATATAACTATGCAGAATACATAAACTATTTAAACTTCAGCTTTGAAGTGAACTTGCCCATACTGATCAAACCAACAGGTTCACTTCTAATACCCCCTACCGCTCCAGCAACACATTTGTACCTTTCCTTTTCTCGTTTCAGCTGCCAGGTCATACTGGGTATTTTATTTTCTCCTGGAAGCAGGGCCATCTTAATAGGATTATGGGCCTCTGGACAAAGTAATGCACTAGGGCCCCTACAAGCCTGCCCCAATTTTCACAACTACTCCCCAGGATAAGCTCAGTTTCACACTAAGGGTGGGTTTGAAATCGTGCGATTTCAAACCAGCATTTCAGACCGACTTCGGGGGCAAATTGACAGACATATGTGCAGTTTCATGCACAGATGTATATTCAAATCGCTCCAAAGCAGTGCAGAAACAAATCGTCTATTCAAATCACCCCCAAAAATAGTGCAGAAATAGGGGCTCAGTCAGTCGGCTTCAGCTTGGTAGATCTGGTTTTATCCTGTAGTCTCTCAACACTCCACATGTCTGACTTCTCTCATGACCCCCATCCTGGCGGCATTCCCACTCTTGACTCCTCTCCAGACTCCCCCACAGAGACTGCAGACATGATATAAGACAAGAGATGCTCAGAGACTGAGGTCAGGGGCTGTGGATATGATACGAGAGACGGTCAGAGACTGCAGACATGATACAAGAGATGGTTTAAGGCTGTGGACATGGCACAGGAAATGGTCAGAGGCTGCGGACATGATACAGAAGATGGTCAGAGGCTGCGGACGTGATACAGAAGATGGTCAGAGGCTGTGGACTTGATACAGGAGATGGTCAGAGACTGAGGACATTATACTAAAGGTGATAAGAGAATGCAGACATGATACAGGAGATGGTCAGAGACTGCAGACAGAGTACAGGAGATGTCAGAGGCTGCGGACATGATACAATAGATGGTCAGAGGCTGCAGACATGATAAAGGAGATGGTCAGAGGCTGCAGACATGATAAAGGAGCTGGTCAGAGGCTGCAGACATGATACAGGAGATGGTTAGAGACTGAGGACATGATAAAGGAGATGGTTAGAGACTGAAGACATTATGCTAAAAATGATAAGAGAATGCAGACATGATAAAAGAGATGGTAAGAGACTACAGACAGAGTACAGGAGATGGTCAGAGGCTGCAGACATGATACAGAAGATGGTCAGAGGCTGTGGACATGATACAGGAGATGTCAGAGGCTGCAGACATGATACAAGAGATGGTCAGAGGCTGCGGACATGATACAGGAGATGGTCAGAGGCTGCGGACATGATACAGGAGATGTCAGGGGCTGCAGACATGATACAGAAGATGGTAAGAGGCTGCAGACATGATACAGATGTCAGAGGCTGTGGACATGATACAGGAGATGGTCAGAGGCTGCGGACATGATACAGGAGATGGTCAGAGGCTGCGGACATGACATAGGAGATGTTCAGAGGCTGCGGACATGATACGGAAGATAGTCAGAGGCTGTGGACATTGCGGACATGATACAGGAGATGTCAGAGGCTGCGGAAATGATACAGGAGATGGTTAAAGACTGAGGACATTATACTAAAGATGATAAGAGAATGCAGACATGATACAAAAGAGGGTCAGAGGCTGTGGACATGATACAGGAGATGTCAGAGGCTATGGACATGATACAGGAGATCATCAAAGGCTGAAGACATTTTACAGAAGATGGTCAGAGGCTGCGGACATGATACAGAAGATGGTCAGAGGTTGCGGACATGATACAAGAGATGTCAGAGGCTGCAGACATGATACAGGAGATGGTTAAAGACTGAGGACATTATACTAAAGATGATAAGAGAATGCAGACATGATACAAGAGATGGTCAGAGACTGCAGACAGAGTACAGGAGATGTCAGAGGCTGCGGATATGATACAGGGGATGGTCAGAGGCTGTGGATATGATGCAGGGGATGGTCAGAGGCTGCGGACATGATACAGGGGATGGTCAGAGGCTGCGGACATGATACAGGGGATGGTCAGAGGCAGTGGACATGATACAGGAGATGGTCAGAGGCTGCGGACATGATACAGAAGATGGTCAGAGACTGCGGTCATTTTACAGGGTATGGTCAGAGGCTGCAGACATGATACAGGGGATGGTCAGAGGCTGTGGACATGATACAGAAGATGGTCAGAGGCTGCGGACATGATACA
Organism: Glandirana rugosa; assembly: GCA_018402905.1. Classification (NCBI taxonomy): domain Eukaryota; kingdom Metazoa; phylum Chordata; class Amphibia; order Anura; family Ranidae; genus Glandirana; species Glandirana rugosa. Next base: position 1,472,798 of record BLSH010197533.1, read on the forward strand.
GGAGATGGTCAGAGGTTGCGGACATGATACAGGAGATGGTCAGAGGCTGCGGACATGATACAGGAGATGGTCAGAGGCTGCGGACATGATACAGGAGATGTCAGAGGCTGTGGACATGATACAGAAGATGGTTAGAGACTGAGAACATTATACTAAAGATGATAAGAGAAGGCAGACATGATACAAGAGATGGCCAGAGACTGCGGACATGGTACAGGAGATGGTCAGAGGCTGCGGACATGATACAGGAGATGGTGAGAGGCTGCGGACATGATACAGGAGATGGTCAAAGGCTGCGGACATGATACAGAAGATGGTCAGAGGCTGCGGACATGATACAAGAGATGTCAGAGGCTGCAGACATGATACAAGAGATGGTCAGAGACTGCAGACAGAGTACAGGAGATGGTCAGAGACTGTGGACTTGATACGAGAGATCAATTCAGCCTCGCTGTGCCCATTAATGCAGCCTCACTGCCCATCAATACAGACTTACCAGTGCTGGATCACACAAAAAGCAGGCATCTTCCGCTGTGTCACAGAGCTGGTCTGAAGTGTTTGGGGGTAGCCACTATAACAAAGCCCCGCCTCCTACACTGGCTCGTGCGATAGATGGAACACTGATTCAATATTGAATCAGTGTTCCGTCCACCACACGAGCCAGGATAGGAGGTGGGGCTTTGTTACAGTGGCCTCCGCCGAACACTTCAGACCCGGCTCTGTGACACAGCGGGAGATGCCTGCTGTGTGTGACAAACAAGAGGAGGAGGAGGGAGGAGGGGAGCGGTGGAGCACTGCAGCCGCAAATCAAAGTGGACCCGGTACAGCAGTAAGCCAGTTCGGCCCTGGTCAGCAGCCTCCCACTAGATCCGATGGCCCTGATGGGGCCCTATAAGCACCTGGGGCCCCTGGGCTGTGCCCAGGTGTGCCCGCTTGATAAGACGGCCCTGCCTGGAAGCTACACTGAGCAATGAATAATAATCAGACCTGGAACCTGAAACAGTACATGAGATGTATGTGACAGCATTTACCAAAAATTTAAATTATTGGCGAAATGGTCCTTTGATTTTGTCACATCATTTATGCTTGCGAAAATGTACATTTTATTTGCTGTTACTCTAGTTTAAGATGATAGAAAGTACTGTCCATTGTAATTAGTTTGAAATACTTGAGGTTACTTTTCTCTCCTATATAGCGCACTGGATGTTTGTATAGCTATAATTTAACCCCATCAGTGTCAAACAGATTTCTGGCTCAGTACTAAAGTCATATAAACAGAATGGAATACATTCAGCTGTCATATGGCCTAAATAAGAGCCTTTTCCTACTAAAAATTGTTTATCGCTTCTTTAAACTATTCTGTTCTTAGTCATTCAAATGAATTCTCTGTCACAAATCCTAATTTCTCTTTTTTATGACCCAAAACAAGGTCAGTTCCATCATAGGAACTGTTTATATGGGATAATAAGAATCCCATTCCATCTTTGGAAAAATTGACATGCCATCATGTTTCAATATATCAAATATCCCTCTTCATTTCACTACAGAAATTATCCTATCAACCAGTTCATTCACAATTACAAGCTTCATTACTATAATTTGTTGCAGGCCTGATAGCAAATACAGATATATAAATACCAGCAAATCATATTTTAGGTCTATTTAGGGTTACTTCTGACCATTCATTCCCAGTGATCTATTATGCTTTTAAGCTAAACTTTAATATTAAGTTTCAGGTCAGAAATAGCTGACCAAAAGTTGGATTCTGTACATAGAATGATCTACAGCAGTAAAGTCTCTTGTTTCCAGGTGGTATACCGCTCCCCCAAAAAGTCTTAATTATTTTGCAGCTGAAGTCTTAATGCTGGATGCCATGAAAGATAAGATAAATGAGAATTCACTAGGAAGAGTAAGGCTTCATGCACACTAGCTTAAAGGAGAAGACCAGCCAAAGCTTGTTTGCCTGTACTTCTCCTATGGATCACAGAAGTGCAATTCGTTTTGCACTCCTGTGACCCGTTTTGTTATTTGTGATGTCACCAATGTCAGTTCAGGCACAGCGTCATCCCGATCTCGGTGTCAGGATCCACCAGGTGCCTGGACTGACACCCATCTCAGCTTCTCAGCAAGCCGCTGATAGCCTGAGACAGTCGAGGCGAGGAGGGAGAAGAGCAGAGAGCTGTGACGGACAGTCTACAGCTCTCTGCTCACGGAGCTCTGAAAACCGAACGATCAGCAGTGTTCGATCACTCAGTTCTCAGTAAAAAGGCGCCGGGGGACAGATGCAGCATCGATAAGAATACTTAGATAAGTATGATTGATTCTCTTTTAACAAAATGCTCCTAGAAGCAAAAAAAAACAGAAAATTGTTATCAGATACTTACCATAATTTTCCTTTCCTGGCTCTGCCCCATGGCAGCACACCTCAGGACACCTCGGGTCAACCCCGCCCCCTTGACCCCGTATAGGACATCCCTGTATAGAGCATAAAAGGACAGCAGTACCTGGAGACGGTGTTCTGTAACTAGCTTGCGACGGCCCAGGGTGGGAATGTGCTGCCATGGGGCAGAGCCAGGAAAGGAAAATTACGGTAAGTATCTGATAACAATTTTCCGTTTTCCTGGCTCAGCCCCATGTCAGCACACCTCGGGACCTAACTAGCATACAATATGGGAGGGCAAGATAAACCTCAAAAATAGACACCAGATGCTGCTCAGAAAAATTTATTGACACCCAGAAAAAACAGAGGATAACAC
>BLSH010197533.1:1526941-1537780 GCA_018402905.1 Glandirana rugosa
CCAAATAAAAGGTCCTGGCGACCGCTCTCGTCTTCCGTCCGCCCCGTCACACACACATGACGACAGTCTCGCCTATGTTGCTCCGTCTCCTACTTCCTCGTTACCCGCCTAAGGGTACACACGTCCCTCCTGCTCTGACAGCAGTACACACACACTGCCCCGCCTGCCTTCTGCTCTCGCCAGCGGTCCTGGAAAATAAACCACAGCACGAGTGGCATAGCGGGAGGCAGTATGGGGGAGCAGCTGTGTCTGATGATTATCTGGACTTCTTGCTGAGAAAAGCGGGGGGTGAGGGAGCAAGCAGACCGGCAGTTCTGTGCCTGCAGTCTCTGCAGTATCTAAAGGAGCTGCGGGCCAGGTAGAACATACAAGCGGGCCGGAACTGGGCCTGTGGATGAAGAAATCTCTGAAAAAAGCGTATGCCGAAACATAGGCGCCTCCGCCCCCTGACCACCACACGCTCCTTATGTTGGGCATAGGCATATATGAACAAAAAAAAACAGATTCCTCCATTCACATGTGGGTGAATAAATCTAGGTCAGAAAAAAAAGTTTTAAAAGTATATGCCGAAGCATATTTTTGTATCAGTGTCTAAGTCCGCAGGAAACGAAGTATGGCTTCATCATTTGGTTGTTGAGGTCCACCCCTCCCATAATAAGATTATAGTCGTGGACACAGAGAGGATTTTCAACAACATAATATGCCATGCAAATTTGGATTGTTGCATCTGTGTGAATGGAAGACAGGATGAAACCCTCCCTTTTCTCCTTCCACTTCATTACCAGAAGTTCTTCATTGTGCAAGCAGGCTTTTTTCCCCTAAATTGGGTGTTTACGAGCCTTGGGGAAAGCCCAGACGATTAGGTCACACGGTGCCACAGCAGCCAATTTCAAGATTGAATACATGTCTAAAAAGTGGCACGCTTGTATAGAAGTTGTCCATGTACAAATGATACTCCTTGCGGAACAAACACGACATCAAGTCCCATACTACTTTGCCACTGCTCCCCATGTAGTATATGCAGTTGGGGGGGCTCTACTTCACTGTCTTTTCCCACATAATCTCAAAATTTGTCTGTATAGCCTGTCACCCTCTCAGAGAGCTTATACATTTTGACCACATATCTGGCACGCTTGCTGGGGAGATGCTGCTTGATTACAAGGCGAACAGTGAAATATATGAGGCACTCGTCTACGCAGATGTTTTGTTGGGGCGTATACATATCTGCAAATTTCTCAGAGAGGCAGTTTATGAGGGGCCGAATTTTGTAGAGCCTATCACATTCAGGGTCACTCCGAGGACGACAGAGTGTATTATCACTAAAATGCATGAAGCACTTTATTGTCTTATACCGTTTCCTGGCCATTGCAGCAACGAATGTGGGCATATGATGAATCAGCTCTGTGGACCAATATACCCGCAATTCATTATTTTTTGTAATGCTGTGCTTGAATTATTGGTGACTGCGGGACGCTACGAGTGTTAGCCACCTCACCAGCTTGCACCACAGAGGGGAGGGGAAAGACCCTTCCCAAAAGTAGGTCCGTGTCTCCAATAGGAGAAGGTAGGGATAATACAGCGGCATATACTACAAAATTTAATTTTATTAGTTCAAAGATGAAAAGGAAACCAATTACACTAGACAACAATTAATAAAAAAGACAACATTGTCTAAAAACAACACCCCGGGGTCACACACACATACCAAGCCAGTATACAAATAGTTTGCTCATTGGGACTTAAACATGGATCCTAGGTAATCCGCCCTTTAGCACCTGCTCAGTAAAGTGCTAGTGCTTGGGTTATGAAACCTCTAGGTCCAGGAGAGTCCAAAATTAACTAAAGGTGTACAGAGTATATAGAGTTATAATCACAACACCACAGTACCACAGCCTTATGTGATCAGGAGATCATATTAAGATACAGTCATCAACACTAGTCTCAAAGTGTAGTGCTTAGCGCAGATTTCTATGGTAAAGTTTCAGTCTAGAATTTAATCTGTATTAGCATATAGCGAGATAGTGTGGGATTATAATTCATTAGGGCTGGAAGTACGTGGAGCAATACAGTCAAAGGCAGCCTAATATAAATCTTTCTGTCAGTATAGATAGAGGTGAACCAACAGCGCCTTTGGAAGTCCTGGGTGCCAGCAGTGTCACACCGCAACAGATGTCTGTAAAGTTGGCAGCTGCAAGATAGGGTAAATCTCCCAGTAGTGGGATGCAACTCACGGTTCGATGTAATCGGCCGGGATCGATCCCACTGTCCTCCTGATGTAACGGGTATATTAAGTGGAGCCAATGGCCGTGTCAGCGTCCCACGTCTTTGCAGAGTGCAACTAAGTCAAATGTTAGAGCCCTTCATTATCTGGGTGACGGGTGACGGCTCATACCGCCGATCCACTAGGTGGTTGATGGACGCCGACCGAGGCACCAGTGTCCAATGTTAAAAGATCTGAGACGTCCATTGTGCGGGGCCAAGGCTTCACATGCAGGCTCAGGTTATCCGGCACCAATCAATTGTGGATCTAAACAGCGCTGGAATGGGCTCCACATGGACTCAAGATGTGGGTTGTTGATTAAAGGAACACCTCTAGTGTCAGACTGCAGGTGGTCCACTTAGAGGAGGGGGGACCCATGTGGGGTGGGGGGGTGCTGAAACACTGACACGTTTCATTCGCTACCATGCAAATTTCATCAAGGTCCCCACATCTTGAGTCCATGTGGAGCCCGTTCCAGCGCTGTTTAGATCCGCAATCGATCAGTGCCGGATAACCTGAGCCTGCATGTGAAGCCTTGGCCCAGCACAATAGACGTCTCGGATCTTTGAACATTGGACACTGGTGCCTTGGTCGGCGTCCATCAACCACCTAGTAGAACGGCGGTATGAGCCATCACCCAGATACTGAAGGGCTCTGACATTTGACTTAGCTGTACTCTGCAAAGATGTGGGACGCTGACATGGCCATTGGCTTCACTTAGTATACCCGTTACATCAGGAGGACAGCGGGATTGATCCCAGCCGATTACATCGAACCGTGAGTTGCATCCCACTACTGGGAGATTTACCGTATCTTGCAGCTGCCAACTTTACAGACGTCTGTTGCGGTGTGACACTGCTGGCAGCCAGGACTTCCAAAGGCGCTGTTGGTTCACCTCTATCTATACTGACAGAAAGGTTTATATTAGGCTGCTATTGACTGTATTGCTCCACGGACTTCCAGTCCTAATGAATTATGATCCCACATTATCTTGCTATATGCTAATGCAGATTGGATTCTAGACTGAAACATCACCATAGAAATCTGCGCTAAGCACTACACTTTGAGACTAGTGTTGATGACTGTATCTTAATATGATCTCCTGATCACATAAGGCTGTGGTACTGTGGTGTTGTGATTATAACTCTATATACTCTGTACACCTTTAGTTAATTTTGGACTCTCCTGGACCTAGAGGTTCCATAACCCAAAAACTAGCACTTTACTGAGCAGGTGCTAAAGGGCGGATTACCTAGGATCCATGGTTAAGTCCCAATCAGCAAACTATTTGTATACTGGCTTGGTATGTGTGTGTGACCTCGGGGTGTTGTCTTATTAGACAACGTTGTCTTTTTATTAATTGTTGTCTAGTGTAATTGGTTTCCTTTTCATCTTTGAACTAATAAAATTTAATTTTGTAGTATATGCCACTGGATTATCCCTACCTTCTCCTATTGGAGACATGGACCTACTTTTGGGAAGGGTCTTTCCCCTCCCCTCTGTGGTGCTGATTGTACATAGGTCTACTCTAGGTGAATCCCACCCCCCCTGCTAGGGTGAGTCGGTCATACTATTACTGAACTCAACTTTATATACTGAGTTGAAATCAGTGTCCTTCCCCAAACCCCTGTCCCTTTTGCCGTCACCTCACCAACTTGGACTGCACTTCTGGGACTCGCCAAGTCACCATGAGATACTGCAGTGCTGGTGTGCAAAATGCTAGGATGTACTGGGCCTGCCAATCCTCCAAAAGTTAGTGCAGTACTACTACTTGGATCCTTCTACATATGAGAAAAATTATGCGTTCCTAACACTTCAGTTACCTGATCTACCATTTTAGCTACCTGATCTTAACAGGAACGTCTTCTCCTTCATCTGAGCTCCCTGTTGGGGTGCTGCTGCTTTCTACAGGTTTGTATTCTGAGCCCGATTCTGACAGAGAGTAAAAGTACTGCGGATGGTCGGCAAGCGGTCAATGAGTCCACGGTAGAGAGCATTTGAGGAGAAGCTGTAGTTTGTATACCATAAAATGCAGGGGGGGGGTCTCTCTGCAATAAAATCAGGGTCCTCGATTCCTGGGAAAGGTATGGGGGGATAGAGGACAGGTTTTGTTTCTGTCCTCTGAAAACCAAAGGTTCTCCAAAAAATTCAAGCATAGGGGCAGAAAAATCTGCTTTTGTCAGACAGGCTGCATGATACATGCCTGAGAGGGAGCTAGAGTCACATGAGGGGAGCATTGTCATAATAGAACATTGTTTCAGAGCAGGGGCTAGCTGTAGGCCATCTGCCCAATGAATGTTATTTGCCCCCTTTCCCCCTTTGTTCCAGCGCCTTTGCTAAAGCCCAGTACATCGGCTGGGTTGAACGAAAAGAAAACTGACAGCTCCGGTCAGAGCCACTGTACTAACAATTCAATGTTAGTACAGCGATCTCCCCTGTTGTTCTATTGTTTTCTTACAAGGGGTGACCCCCCAGCCATAACACTTAACCAATGGCTTAGAGCGCCCATCATGCCTCAGGATGTGACATCATAAGGGGTGGGGCCTCTGAATGATGTCAGCGGGTGGCCCCTCCCCATGCCAATATAAGTGAATGCAGAGCGCGCATACAGCATAAGTCCGGGAGATCGCGCCCTGTCAACAAGGGAAGAAGGACAGAGGGAGAAGACAGCGGAAAGGACAGCAGCAAAAGATCAGAAGACCCCTCAGAAGAAAGAAGGCCCCGCAGAAGAAGGAAAACGCCAGAGAGAGGGGAAGATGTTGGAGCTGATTTAATAAAATATTTTAAAAAGCTGTGCAGTGTTTTGTTTTTTTTTTTGCACTTTTTTTTCAGGTGAATGGGTAGGGGTATGATGTACCCCATACTCATTCACATAGGGTAGGGGGCTGGGATCTGGGGGCCCCCATGTCAAATGGGGCTTCCAGATTCCGATAAGCCCCCCGCCCGCAGACCCCAACAACCAACGGCCAGGGTTGTTGGGAAGAGGCCCTTGTCCTTATCAACATGGGGACAAGGTGCTTTGGGGTGGGGGCCCTAGCCCAAAGCACCCATACTCCCCATGTTGAGGGCATGCGGCCTGGTCCAGGAGGGGAGGGGGCGCTCGCTCGTCCCCACCCTTTCCTGGCCTGCCAGGCTGCGTGTTCGGATATGGGTCTGGTATGGATTTAGCGGGGTGCCCCATGTTTTTCGGCGTTGGGGTTCCCCTTAAAACTCATACCACACCGAACGGCCTGGTATGCTCTTGGAGGGGAACCCCATGCCGTGTTTTTTTTAATTTGGCGTGGAGTTCCCCTTCAAGATCAGGCCACAGGCAAAGTCGCCTGGCATAAAGTTGCATTGTAAGTCAGTAAGTCACCTGAAGTCGCGCTGTAAGTCGCACTGAAGTCGCTTTCAAATCGCCTAGCAAAGTCGCCCCTGAAGTCGGATCGCCTATGTGTGAACCGAGCCTAACTAAACAAAAGAATAAAAAAATTACCTGGTTTTTCAACTTTTATGACTTCTGCTCCGAGATCTCCAAGAATCATTGTAGCAAATGGCCCAGCAAGCACCCTATAAAATATAAGTGGATTTATACTTTACCGAAGAATTTTGTGAAACAAATAATTTTTACACATATTTGAGAAATGAAGATACATCCACCAAGGATGACTATTCATTATTATAAATATTTATTTTCCAACAATCAAAACACTTAAAAAGTTTTCAGTTTGGTATTTTTCACAAAAATATGCGTACCGCATGCATAAAAATAACAACACCTAATAACACTAAGGCCTCATACACACGGACGTTTTTTGACGCCGGCGTTTTCTGGCGTTTTTTGCAGCTCTCCATGTTAGTCAATGGCCCCATAAAAACGCCGACATTTTTGAGCTGTAGATGGCGTCGGCGTTAGTGAGCTGAAACTAGAACCCACGGTCAGTGCGTTCTGAGGCTGTAACGTTTTGGCATTTTTTGACGCCGACGCCACAATATGCCAACAAACGCCACCTAATATTATACCGGCGTTTTCCGGCGTTTTTTGACGCCGACGTTTTTAGGTTGAAAAATAGCAGAGGGATGATTTTTTTTTTAAAAACGCCTATTGACGCCGACGCTCAATAACGATCAAAAACGCCGATGCAGAACGCCGAGAAACGCTGACTTTTTTTCCTTGACGTGGGGCCCGACATTTTGTTTATTTTTTTAGAAACGTCCGTGTGTATGAGGCCTTAGGATTTGTCAATTCAGCTACTGAAAGAGACCCCCACTCATAATTCAATTCCAAAGGGGCTGAAACATTTTTGGAGTTTACATAAAACACATAATTATGTGAGTGACATTTACATGTGGGAAAGCTATTTGGCTAGTTAATGAATTCCTAATCACAAATTTGTAAAAGATGCCTTCACCCCCGTTCACATTGGAGGGACTGGTCATGCAATTTGGTGACCTTTTGAACTTCAAAATGCCTGTACAAAAACACTGCAAAAACACCTGAAAAAACGCCCAAAGAAAGGTCTGTAAAAACGCCTGTAAAATAGCAACACCTAGATGTGAACAGAGCTTGAAATGATGCTTAAGTTTTTTTACTATTCTTACATATCTCCACATCATACCTATCTTAGCTCCTCCTCCTGCTGCCAAAAATCTGGTGACCTAGATGCGGATTTGTTCCATGCTTTCTGGGTGTGCCCCAAGATCAAAAGTTTTTGGCATTTAGTAGTGCCTTGCCTCAAACCCCTGAATGGGCACTTTTTGGCCTCATTATTTACTCAGGCATCAAAATTTCAAGAGGTTGTAAACAACTTCCTATTGTCATATCTCTTGTAGCACAGAAAGATTTCCTTCATAAATGGATCTTCTTGGAACCCCCCACATGGGTCCTTTGTTCATAGCCAAATTATCCTTTGTTTTGCACATGGAATGGGTGGAGGTCTCCTCATTTAAGGAAGCACGGGTCTAAATATTCTTTGAAGTTTGGGAATCAAGCATTCAAAACCTGCCCATTGAAACTCAACAATCAATAGTAAGATGCTTCCAATACGCCCAGTGATACCAAACCAGACTGCTACTCAACAATCCTCCAATTGAAGTCTCACCTTCCACTTTGATTGAAATTTTCTTCCTACTCTAATGACCGAGGCCTCCCCCCTTCCTTATCACAGCTAATTTTTAGACCAACCATCATTCCTCCAGGTGCTTATTACAGTTCATCTGTAGACCCAGCACTGTTAGTTATTAAACATGTAATGCACCTTAAAGCACTTGGTGAAAAGGGGCACATGAAAAACAATTATGCAATGCAGCTCATTATGCAACAATTAAAGAGGAAGTAAACCCTGATGGGTTTTACTTCCTCTTTATTACCCTGCAATGTATATATGCATCGCATATTAGCCCATTATGTAGCACTTACTTGCAATGTCCCACACTATCCCCGTGTCCAATTTCTGCCCCTCTTCCTTCCGGGGCCGCTGACTCCGGCGCTGTGACTGGCCGGAGTTGGGTGATGCGGCACGATCTCAGTGAAGAAACGGCACAGACGTGGGAACTTCACAGTACACTGTATATCTCCTAAACCATGCAGGTTTAGGAGATATGCAGGGAACCTACAGGTAAGCCTTATTATACGCTTATCTGTAGGTTAAAGCGGTTGTCAAGGGTTGACAACCACTTTAAGCAATGCTTTCAGAAAAAGATCACATGACAATTGTACACAATGGATGGCTTCAATTCATGCCATCCATTGTGTACTATTGTGTTGATCTCTGACTGGTCACAGTGATCACATGGTACAGACAGGGCCAATAACAACCCATTTGTACCATGTGATCAGCTGTGGCCAATCACAGCTAATCACAATAGTAAACACTAAATGAATATTCACTGTTATAAGCACAGTGTGTAAAAAAAAAAAAGCAAAAAAAAAACCTGATCACCTCCCCAGAGTAGTACAGTGTTAGGCTCCATGCACACTGTAGCTGATAAATGATCGTTTTTGGGCGTTTGGTTGGGCATAAACATCCCTCTATGTTATCCTATGTGTCCATGCACACATGGATGTTTAATATCCGCAGTGGCGTTTATGGGCTGTTATCTGAATGCCCTAAAGTCGCGTTCAAGAGTCGTTCTTCTGACCACAAAAATAATTAAAAAAGCTTAAAAGTGCTCATAAACACCCAAAAACATTCAAAACGTGGCTCACCAGCATATATGATCCATTAAAAAAAAAACGATTCTAAGCGCGAACGCGGTAAAACTGTGCTAAATGCGACATGTTAAACGAGGCAAAACGGCCGTTTTAAGCGTCAGTTTCTAGCTGTCAAAAAAATCTTTCAGGGGAGGTTGAAGAAGCGTTCAGTGTGCATGGAACCTTACTATGATGTAACACTGTATTGCTCTGTTCACAGTATTTAAAAAAAAAATTGTAAAAAAAAAAAAAAAAATTAATAAATAAAATAAAAATATTTTAATAATTAAAAAAAAAAAATATTAAAAATGTTTTTTGTTTTGTTATTTGTTTTTTTTTACATACTGTCACCAGGCAGTGTCCCTGATCACCACCACACCAGTTATATGATGACTCTGTATTGCACTGGTGAAAAAAAAAAAAAAATTGTGAAAAAAAAAATTAATTTCTTTATTTTCCAAAACATTGTGACAACAAATTACACCTTCAAAAACCCACCATGCCTCTTACAAAATACCTTGGACTGTCTACTTTCCAAAAGAGGATCATTTGGGAGATATTTGTACTGTCCTGGCGTTTTCAGGCCTCATGAAATGAGATAGGCCATCATCAGGAATGATCGATTTCCAAATATATATACAACATTTGTGGACTATAACAAAATAAATATACACTGATTTGGATTATTTTCATCAAAAAAAGGTAGCAGTATACATTTTGGCCTAAATTTATGAAGAAAGATTATTTATTTCCAAAATTTTATAAACATTTTATAAAAGAGACAAAGAAAAGCACTTTATTTTTCAAAATGTTTGTACTTTTTTCCTTACTTAGCAAAAAAATAAAAAGCCCAGTGGCGCTTACCACCAAAAGAAAGCTCTATTTGTGTGAAAAAAAAAAAAAGATAAAAATGTCATATGGGTAAAGTGTTGTAAGATCGCACAATAGTCATTCAAAATGCGACAGCAGTGAAAGCTGGAAATTGGCCTGGGCAAGAAGGGGGTGAAAGTGCCTGGTATTGAAGTGGTTAAGAACAGCAAATAAACTAATATATGGAAATTATATGCATACTGGACAGTGGTGTAGTGGTTAGCACTTTCGCCTGGCAGCAAAAGGGTCGCTGGTTCGAATCCCAACCACGGCACTACCTGCCTCGAGGTGCATGTTCTCCCTGTGCCTGCATGGTTTTCCTCAGGGTACTCCGGTTTCCTCCCACACTCCAAAGACATGCTGGTAGGTAAATTAGATCCTATCTAAATTGACCCTAGTATGTGTATGTATGAATGTGAGTTAGGGACCTTAGATTGTAAGCTCCTTGAGGGTAGGGCCTGATGTGAATGTACAATATATATATATTATATAAAGCGCTGCATAAATTGACAGCGCTATAAAAGTACCTGAAATAAATAAATACTAAAAAAAAAAAAATAGATTTTTTTTTTTTTTTTATCAACTTGCTCATACCTTGTTAAGTCCAAGATTTTCACTCCTTCGAGTGGCTTTACATTGTCAGCCTCCGTAACTATAAAGTAACACATTGTTAATACATTTCTCATACAATACAAAATACATCAAATTTTGGACCTACAAAATAAAAGTCACTAGAACCAAAAACATTGAGGCATATTTTCCAGGAATTAAGCGAGGCATTAAAAAATGCACTTCCAAATGTTGATCAAGTCACAACAGAGATGCGAACTTCCCCACAACTGCACTGGCTTAAATTTTCTTTCTTTTTTAGACTCTTTAGAATAACTCTGCTTTTACAATTTAATGATAGACTTCTATGGGTCTCAAACCTCTCTGATTGATAGATTATTCAGGGCTGGCCCAAGACATTGTGCTGCCTGGGACCCCACGCCCCCAAAAAAAAAATCACACTCACCAAAATGCCCCCACATCAATTATTTTATATCATAATTAAAACTAAAATTAAATGTATTGGGAGGTCAGATTTACATGTAACAGCTAGAGTTGAGCGAACCCGGACTGTAAAGTTCGGGTCCGTACCGAACTTTGGGGTGTCCGGGACCCGGACCCGGACTTTTCAAAAAAAGTCCGGGTTCGGGTCCGGGGTTCTGGTAATTTTAATGAAAAATTTGAAAAATGCTGTAAAAAAGCCCAGGAAGGTCCTAGAGGTCTGCAAAAAGAAGGAAAATGTGGGTAAGGGTGGGACAAGTGCCCTACAAAGAAATGGGGACAGTGAAATAACTTTAAATATTTTTAAAAAAATAAAAACATAAAAATGCAAAAATGGAGATCATCTTCAAAATGGGTCTGAAAAGTATTAATTAACATTAGAGGCCATAGAACTGTTCTAAAATCATCTTCAAACTATGTCCATAAAGTATAAATAAGCCCAGAATACCCATATCACTGTTCTGCAAAATGTGTGTATCACTTTAAA
>BLSH010197533.1:1547591-1558700 GCA_018402905.1 Glandirana rugosa
TCGTTCGTACCTCCAACCCTCACTGTCACAAAGGACAAAGGGTATCGTTCGTACCCTACTCAGTGACCCTCTCTCCACTGTACTTGAAGACCTAACCACCTCTGGCCATGTCCAAGACGTCATGGCCACGGATTTACGACATGTGAAAAGGGGTGTTTATCTCTAAACAAAACCACCATAAACTAGTGGTTACCCAAAAAATAAAAAAACGCGATGTTTTTTTTTTTTTCTGTTTCAAAACTTTTCTTTTTTTTTCAAAAATAATTAAAGACAATATTTTGAAACATTTATTCATTCAAAGAGGAAGTGACTACTCGTGACAGCTATCTGTAGTAATATGTTGGTTAATTTGATACATTTCCTTCAGTAGATATTCCACAATATGTACATAAACTTCATGGGTGCCAATAATGGTGAGCAGGACTGTAAGAGCCTCATCATCAGTGCTCATCAGTGAAGGAGAAACTTACTTATTTACAAAGTTTTATAACAGAAATTAATAAAAACTTTTTTTTTCTTTTCAAAACTTTGTCTTTTTTTTTTTTTGTAGCGCAAAAAAATAAAAAACCCATTGGTGATCAAATACCACCAAAACAAATCTCTATTTGTGGGGAAAAGTGTACAGCATTTAGGCACCGGTACTGCAGAACCTGTACCGGTCTCCACCAATCCAGAAGTTCATGTCACCTCTCTCCCAGTGACTCATCCCATGCTTGCTATGGGAAACAGGAAACACTGTCACTCCCAACCTCCATGCTTGCTCTCTCTCTGGCCCCTCTCTGTATCTCTTCTTCTTCCATGACTTCAGGCTGGGTCCCTAGTCGCTCTGTGCCACGAGTCTAGTCCCAAAGAGTGGGGAACCATCCACTAGTAGAGGTGCCAAGCACTTAACCCCCTCCACTACCGTAGTGACTGTCACTTTTGCCATATCACCCGTCTCCTGGCTGATTGGCTGCCTTGCATGTGACACAACACTGAGGTACTTAGCTTAGCAGCAACACATTCGCTTCTTTTGCATTCTATGTTTTAGGCCCATATATTGTGTCTTTCTCTAACTCAGTCCTCTTGTGAGTTTCAAGCCCTGCATGCGCCCCTTAAGAAACTTCAGACCAGGCAAACCAAGAGAACAAATAGAAATCTTTTACTGAAGTAGTTGCTGATAACAGTATACTTCTGAAAATACATTATTAACACATTTCCTATACAAAGCTCTTCTAGTGCTCCATAAAGTGTGCATAACTTAGGCAGAAGCCAAGTTCATAAAGCAATCCTTTTTAAGGCAAGAGTCCATTTAGTGTACTGTAAGTCCCTAAGCACCCATGATTGGTAGTAATCCATAAAGGCTGTAAGTCCATGATTAGCAGCTACAAGTCCATGAGGATCTCCACAATCATGGTCCTCACCAGGTACTCTGATTGGGCCCCCACCCCCAAAGGGGTGACCAATTCAGCAGAGTAACAGGGTACATTTTGGCAGTCTTACAGGAGGATCCCCCTAAGGGGTTTGGAGTCAGCCCCTTTTATATTGGTTGACCTGTAGGGGGCGGTAACCTTGTTGACAATGGTAGAAAAAGCATTACCCTTCTAGCCTGATTACCTCTAGCTCACAGGTCAACCTAAGAACACAGTGCAACATCAAGACATTGTAACATTTTGCACCTGGTTGGCTCAGTTAATATGAGGGTGGGATCACAGAAAGGAAAAACAAGAACTTACACAGGAAGACATGTTAACCCTCTTGTAGGTACATTCTTACACACTCCCTCCCCTGTCACCTTACTTTCTCTTGTCAGAAAAACCTGTCAAATGTGGCTCATGCAGATAGCAGAGGAATGAGGCAGCAGACAGAAATGACATTTAGTGCTCATAATTGAGACAAGTACACACGATACAGGGATATGCTTTGTTCATATTTCATGTCTGAGGTTTACAACCACTTTAAAGCAGAATTCCTGTCTAAACTTTGCCCAGCTCTCCTAGACGCCTTTCCTCCTGGCAGCAGCATTTTGGCAGAAAAATTTGTAAATTCGTGTAACGTATTTAAGCGCGCCAAGTGCCCGGGCGTTAATTAATTTGATTGGCCAGAAATTAATTAAAGCTTAAGCACTAAACGCGCCTAGCGGTAATGCACATTTACAAGCATCAATCGCTTTTTTGCCCCAAATGCTGCTGCTCCTGGACACGCTTGCAGTGTCTTTTTGTTTTCTGTTTTCAAATACCCCTGCCTCTAAACGCCTCTGTGCATGAACACATAGGATAATATGCAAGGGCGTTTAGAGGTAGAAAAAAAATGCCTCTAGGAGCCACGGATAAAACGTCTAGAGTGTATTGTAATGGATCAGAACCGCAGTCGGGTTCAGATTGGATGTCTGCTGCTGCTCCTAATTATGAAGTGTAGATGCGTGCACGCAGGGAGAAAGGGAGTTATCACACTGACGTCTGCTCAGTTCAATCACTTTCTTATCTCCGTTTATTGCTGGGCGGTGCCCAACATTTTATACACAAGGAACAATAGAGTATACGTCACTACTATGCAAATGTAGTCACATTCTGAAAGGCACATCTTGATAGGCTGGAGTGCAGGTAGAATGCAGAAGCTTGATGCCTGAAGCTTGGTTGTCACTTGTTCTCTCTTTACTTCCATATACCTCCAGTCTCTTTGGGGGCGTGGTTTCCAGGATGCAGGCTCCATCTTAATTCGGAAGCAAAGCTAAGCTGTATACTATATAATAAGTAAGGAGTTGCATAGAAACATGTATACACATAAGAAAATAGGCATTTTTTGATTATTATTATGTTCACTACATTCCTTCACAGTCCCCCCTAAAATGGCTATTTTCTTCTGTCCCTCATACTAAAGGTCCTACTCACCTGGCCCATTCTCCTCTGAAACTCTTTTAGGCTGTACATAGAGACGGGCAGCAACTAGTTCACTATCCCCCTCGATACAGCTTGGAGAAAGGCAGTCTGGCGCTACCTATCCCTATAACCCTATAGGACTGTGAAATGATGGACAGGGAGTGACTGTAGAGGGGTGAAGGGTTTATCCTCTTCCATCATAAGGGGGTCCTCCTCTTCTTGGTGGAGAAATGTAGGTGTGCTCTTGTCTACAGCCTTGCTCATTAACTGCTTTACAAATGGTAGAATACAGCATACAATCAGGGCTAAAAGGACTAGGATTATTAATACCGTTACCCCTATCTGGGCGAGCACCTTTTGCCACCCACTCATCCAGCTAAAATATTGATCCCACGGGTCTGTGATACCTGAGTTCTTCAACTCCAATGACAGATCTTCTAACTTCTTTATGGCTAGAGTAACTTTACCATTTTGGCCAGTATTATCAGGAATGTAGGTGCAACAAGTTCCCGTTCTTTCTATCATTTTGCAGACACCTCCTTTCTCAGCTAACACCATGTCTAAGGCCATCCATTTCTGGAATGTCATATAGGAAGTGGAGCCCCTGGAGAGCATCCCTGGCGTAATTCACGAACCTCTGTTGGTTATAGTATATGTAGTTAATCCAATCTATATTCTTGTTGACAGTGATTATTGGTATTAGGGACTCAAAGCCTGCTTTTACCTGGTCTCTAGCTTTAAATTCATCAGGGACCCCCCTTGGGACCCCTATGGCATCTATGTACACATGAGGGTCAAAGCTTCCGGAAGCTGCCCGCTTCCTCCTGTGACTGAGTGCTGGGTCAGTGTATGTATCAGGGGTATCGTCTGTTAGAATATGGAGAGGCATGTACCTGTTTTTAGCAGGGTCATCCTTTTTAACAAGGATTTACCATTGTTATCTGTTCTATTCAGTGCACTCTGTGGTTGGTACCCCCAGCCTACTCCTGTATTCCACCCCACTGACCCCCAATAGTCACAATTCTGTCCCCATTAACTATCTGTGACACATATATAGGTGGATGCATACTGAGACTGGCGTCCAGGGTTGTTATACAAATTACATTGCCAGGCAACACCTGAGGGAGAGGAGGCTATGTTGCAGTAACCAAAGGTGAAAGCGACCACGTGTGTTGGATTAGTTGTACCAAAATTGTGTAATGCCCTCCTTTTTATGATGGCCACTTGTTGAGCTCCCACCAACCCCACCAGCAAAAGGATATACAATATGGACATCATGATGCAGGCAGTGTCTTGTCCTCAGGGGTTGGGACTTTCTTGCAGTGGGAGGCGTGGATCCAAGTGTTCTTCCCAGCCAACTTGACAGATGTGGTTATGGTCAGCAGGACCTGGAAGGGACCATCATATCTGGGTTCAAGGGAATGTTTTCTCGTGAATTTCTTCACTAACAACCAGTCTCCTGGCTGGAGACTGTGGGTTGCCGAGTCTGTGTCTGGATCTGGAATGGAGGAAAACACTTGAGAATGCATATTGGTAAATTCTCTATACAAACGTGTGACATATCTAGTTAACACATCAGATTGTAACTGCAACTGCTGTGGGAAGTAACAGCCAAGTCTGGGGGCTGAACCAAACAAAATTTCATACGGGGACAGGGCATGTTTCCCTGCCCCCGTATGAATGGGCAGACTGTCTGGCAAACTCATGTTAGTCTCTTAGGCCATCTTTAACATCCTGTTTTTTTAGGGTCCCATTCATCCTTTCTACCTTCCCAATACTTTGAGGATGGTATGGGGTGTGTAGAGCTAACTGAACCCCCGGTGCTGCCCAAATCTCTTTTGTAAGGGTTGCTGTGAAGGCTGGGCCCTGATCGCTTTCTATCACCTCTGGGACCCCAAATCTACATACTATCTCACTCAGTAGTTTCTTAGCCGTAGTCTTGGCTGTCATGTTTGTAACGTCGTTGGCTTCCGGCCAGCCGGAGAACATGTCCACCACTAGGGCATATTCATGACCACTTTTTGGCATTTGGATGTGGTCATTTTGTATTCTTTGAAAGGGGTACAGAGCTTTAGCCAAATGTCTTCGTGGTGTCTTCTCTGTGCGGCCTGGGTTACATTTGGCGCAGATAGTGCATGATCTGCAGAAGTTGTGTGTCAGTGGAGTGGTTCCTGGTGCTACATAGTACTTGTTGATAAGAGAGTTCATAAGAGTCTTTGACAAGTGGGCAGCTCCATGTGCCCACTGCACCACGGCCGGGTACATGTGCCTGGGTAAGCAAAGCTTTTTGTTGCACTCAAACAGACCATCTTTTAGAGTTGCTCCCCTCTGTCTCCAGCTTTCCTTTTCTTCTGGACTTGCTGCTTCTTGGACAGGGGCGGACTGGGATGGGGGGCAAGGTGGAAATTTGCCCCCAGGCTGCCTAACTTATATTCAAAAAACGGCCGCTGTCTGCTGACATTTTTTTTTAGGAAGTCAGCCGCCGATTGGCTGTGCTCCTGCGCTGCATTCTGGGAATCGCAGTCCCAACTGCGCTCAAGTTCCTTGGAGCTTGGAGACTGCAGAGAACTGAGCAGCGCAGCAGGAAACTTCACAGGGGCCGGCCAGCCAGCAACTTCAAGCTGTCATTCTCCTGCTCCTCTGTTCCAGGCAGCCGCACCTGCTTACTTTTTGCAATGTATCAAGTCCTCTTCACTCCAATAAGCTCGCTCTCCATCCGGGACACATCACCTTTGTTTCTGATCAGTTTCTTTCATGTATTCCAGGCTGATTTTGCTCCTGCTTCATCCCCCCTCCGTCTGTGTACACATCTCTCCCGCCGGCCGGTACAATCTTGCACTAAGTCAGGCGCTCCTTGCACTGATCCTTTTATCTGTTTCTAGTTCATTTTATCCTCTCTCCTGTTTTGTAATTCTGCCCTTTGCTCTCCTCATATAAATCCATGCAGCCTCTGGTCTCAGCTCTGGGCATTCCATAGATGTACTTGGACTGACACCCTTTCCATCCCAGCTTACTTTTATCTAATACAATAGTTTTGTCAGAATCATTCATCTAGCACATGCAGCCCTTCAATCTTCATGAACTCTTACTACCGAATTAGGGCTCATTCACACTAGAGCGATGACTGGCATTTTTCCACACTGGAAGAATGCCAGTAACTGCTAGAACACAGAATACAACTGTTTTCTATGGGCCCCATTTACGCAGCATTTTTTTACTTACAGTGACCCCACAGCACGTCACAAGCATTATGGCACTATTAGCCCTATTCCCTCTTCCACCCGGGGGGACGCAGTTTGCTGTCTTTACCCTGGGGACTGGATGACCTTGTCCCTGCACTGCACAGAGGGATAAAGTCTCAGGAATGGTACAGTACATGATGGCCTGTGGGTCAGCGGCCAGCAGGACCCACAGGTCCACAGCCATCTCTCAGCAGGACCCACAGGCTCTGGATTCTGCTGAGAGCTGGCTGCAGACCTGTGGGTCCTGCTGGGAGCTGACCAAGGCCTGTGGGTCCTGCTGACCTGTTGGGCCTGATGACCATGGTCTGTGGGGCCTGCTGGCCACTAGCCTAGGGTGACCCGATAAAACCAGGTGGGCATGGATGGTGAGCTGATTCGGTGGTTCAGTGGGCCACTTGACTGGACTTGCCTAAGGCTCCCAGCCCTCCCCTGTTCTTGGAGTTCCCTGAGGTAGCTTCTGTCCACTGGTGTGGTCTGTAGGGTGAGTATTGGTTGTTTTTCGATTTCCACCCCTCCATCCATTTCCCGCAGCCAGCTGGCAGCTTGTTTGGCTGCTGAATCCGCTAGGTGATTGCCTCGGGCCTCCTGTAAGTTCAACTTGCTGTGTGCCTTCACTTTCAAGATGGCCACTGTTTGGGAAGGAGTGTTGTTTCCATGCGCATCATTTCAAAACAGTCATATGCATTTGTAGGGCTAGAATCAGGATCTTTGGCTCCATTAAGATCTTTGGCTCCCCCCTCGGGAAATGGAAGGAGGGTGGCTGGGTTCAACGTCTGGCAGCGTTGCAAGATGATATTATCTGGTAACAGGAGAGAACACTGAAGCCTCAAGTGCCTGGCAGTGGACAGGTGCTTAGGCTGGACTTGGTTCAGTATAGCGGCAATGTCATGGGGTACAAGTAGGATGAGGTGGTGTCCCAGGACTAAATCTGAAGTCTTGTCCAACAGGGCCTGTGCGGCAAAGACAGCTCGCAAACAGGAGGGGCCTCCTCTGGCTACTGCATCCAGGAATAATAGCCTATGGGGCACAGGCAGTTGCCATATGATTGAGCAAGTACTCCAGTAGTATGTCCTTAACGCTCAGACACAAAAAGCTGGAAGGTCTTTTCATGGTCCAGGAGGCCTAGCGCCGGGGCTGATGAGATGGCGCGCTTGAGGGCCTCAAAGTTGGATATTGCTTCGGGAGACATCTGGAAGGGGTCTGATTTCAGGGCATCATACAAAGGTTGCATCAGTAGGGAGGCTTCTGGAATCCATGCTCTGCAGTAGGAAATTAGTCCAAGGAAGGCATGTAGGGGCTTCTGGCCTTGCGGCAGTGGCGTGTCAGAAATTGCTTTCACTCTGTCTTCAGTGAGGTGTCTTCAAGGCCCAGTGGGGAGGAGACAGTGATGGTCCTATCTTCAGAGAAAACAATTGAGGCTTGGAGTCTGGACAGTACATCTGCGGCCAAGAGATTAAGAGGACAGGTGTATGACCCCACAAACCGTGCTAGAAGATCTGGAAAGTTCCCAATTTGCAAAGGGCGGGTTGGTGGGCTGGTTCTAGGGGTCCCGTCCGCCCCTACACAGGATATGTCTATGTCAGACAGATAGGAGTGGTCAGGCAGGTCTCCAGTTCTGAGTACGCTTCTGGCAGCACCAGTGTAGTTGGGTGACCTTCAATGGGCAGGGTCACCTTTTCCAGCGGGCCTTCTGGGTTCTCTGGGGAAACTGCCATGAAAGAGGATGGTAATGACACAGGCTTCCAACTCCTAGCGTAGGAGATCCAGGTGCTCTTGGTTGGGTCTGGGGCATTGGTACTGCGGCTGCTGTTGCTGGGGGTATGGACCTTTGGTACTTGGGTTTGCACTCCATGGTGGAGGAAACCGTCTAGGATGTCTGGGCGCCTTGCACTGTCTCCTGAAGTGTCCTGGGTTCCCACAGTTGAAACAAGTGGGTGGTGGCCTTGATGCTTGCAGGTTGGCCCCTGCCACCATAAGTGGCGTGGTCTTCTTGGTGGCCTGGGAGGATTCCAGGCCTTTTGCTGCCAGCAGGAGGGTATCCAGAGGCAACACCCGGTACTCTGGTCGGGCCATAATAAGGCCTTTTCGGATTGAGTCCTTCAGGCCTGTCACAAAGGCCGATGACGGCATCTGGCTATGCACCTTGTTATAGACAGAGAATCCTAGATCTGAGAAAACTCGTGATAGTCTAGTGTAAAACTTTTCTACTGACTCAGTTTTATCTTGGGTGACATCTTGAATACTCGTGGCTTGGTCGGCCAGCCTTTCCCCCGCCCATTCACGTAACTGCTCACAAAATTCCACACCAGAAATAAAGGTATTGTCATTGACAATCATTGCATCTTGGAAACATTTTTTCTTTCCATGATTGGCCAGTAAGCGTCTCCTGCTTCTATTTCACATAGGCTAACTAGATCCCTCCATGCTGCTGGATAAGTTTCTTGTATCTGCACTATCCTGAGGTAGAAGGGCATTGGCTGTTTCTCTGGGTCAGGCAGACTTGTCACTAAGGTCGCTGCTTGTGATGGGGTGAAAGCGACATGCATCACCAGTGCCCCTTCTGGTAACCGAGACTGATGTTGGGAGGGGGGGCTGACGAGGGGCACTGTTCCTTACGGTTGCCAGCATGTGCTCGAAGCTCCCTCGGAACTGTGTGTCCGGAGCCGGATTGGGGTTAAATCAGTGGGTGGCCTTGCTGCCTGCTGTTGGTCTTCCCACTCGGACACTTCTCCATCATTAGTATATCCGACCTGTGAAAGTGGCGCTTCCGTATTGGGGAAGACGGGAGTGTAGTAGGAACCATCCTGGTTTAAAACAGGGAGAACTGGGTATAGGCCATGGTTTGGCCTTCCGGGTGTAGCCGCCTGCAGGAAGTGCACTGGGCTGAGCAGGAAGTGAAGATATGGGTGCGCTAAGATGGCCGCCTGCAGGAAGTGCACTGGGCTGGGCAGGAAGTGAAGGTATGTGTGCGCTAAGATGGCTGCCACAGGAAGTTGCCACAGTGGGTTGTGCTTGGGCCGGGGTGGTGAGAAGTAAGTGGGCATTAGGCGGAGGGCAGGGTTGTCCCTCCCCTCCTTTGCTCCAAGCTCCATCATAGGGCGGTGGCTCAGACACTTTATCAATTTTGTGGTACACAAAATACAATCGCCATCTTTCTTGATTTCCTCTATCCAACCTTCTTTATGCAATGCCTTAGCAGTTTTGTACCAAGCCTCCACCACATCCAGCAAGCCTTTATCACACAGAATTCCTCTCTGTTCCTTTATCAGCATACGCCACTCCTCCGGCTGTAGTCTGGCAGCACGGTCTTTCAATTCACTTACTTTCGCTACTTTGGATAACTTTTTAACCCTTCGTTACCTTCTCTCCGTTTCACAATCTCACATGCTAGCATTCCCTTCTCTGGCTTGGTTATCTTCTGACCCATGTTCCCCTCCTCTCTCTGGGCCTCTCAACTTGTATCCAAGCTCTCTCACTCTATTCTGTTCCTCCGCCGCAGTCTCGGCTGACGGCTTCAGGGGGGAGTACGGCAACTAATGGGTTTTATATCCCTCCTCCGCTGCTTTCCTCAAGGGTCTGCCCAAACCCCAGGTTTCACTGGATGTACGTTTAATCTCAGAACATACACATGGCAAACAGTAATCCACAAATACACTCAGAACAGGACATTACCCCTGCCGCCCCTTGCACTGCGAAGCCTCAGCAGCTGAGCTAACCC
The DNA here is from genome assembly GCA_018402905.1 of Glandirana rugosa. Taxonomy (NCBI): domain Eukaryota; kingdom Metazoa; phylum Chordata; class Amphibia; order Anura; family Ranidae; genus Glandirana; species Glandirana rugosa. The sequence continues at coordinate 1,557,410 of BLSH010197533.1, forward strand.
TCAGAGGTCTCAACCCTGAGTCACTGTCTGTAGACGCTTGTTGCAAGGTTCCGTCTTCTCAGAGGCCAACAGCTCACCTGAGTCAGGACACTCAATTGCAACTATACTTCCAATCTGTTGAGTCGCCTCAGCAGCTGTGCTAACCCTCAGGGGTCTCAACCTCGAGTCACCATCCGTAGACGCCTGTTGCAAGGTTCCATCTTCTCAGGGGCCAACAGCTCATCTGAGTCAGGACACTCAATTGCAACTATACTTTCAGTCTGCTGAGTTGCAATCCTTCAGGACGACAGACACTGAACAAATAATACACAGTCAGCAGAGATCCAGTGGCAGGTTCGTTAAACAGCCCCAGGTGAGGAATAAAGATTACCTGCCTCTAGACGACCTCTGGAAGCCAGCAAGACTGGCGGCCAGACCGGACAGAAACAAGTCGTACAGTGGTAAGAGTAAATGTGCCTACCGTACTCTCAGGGTTGCACAGGCCCTGCTGGTCTGTCCCGGTCAGCCACTCAGTCCTTCGGTCGCGGTCTCCCTTCGGTCTGAACCTGGGGCTCCACGATGGGCGCCAGCTGTAATGGATCAGAACCGCAATCGGGTTCAGGTTGGTTGTCTGCTGCTGCTCATAATTATGAAGTGTAGATGCATGCACGCAGGGAGAAAGGGAGTAATCACACTGACATCTGCTCAGCTCACTTTCTTATCTCCGTTTATTGCTGGGCGGTGCCCAACCTTTTATACTATGCAAATGTAGTCACAGTCTGAAAGGCACATCTTGATTGGCTGGAGTGCAGGTAGAATGCAGAAGCTTGATGCCTGAAGGTTGGTTGTCACTTGTTCTCTCTTTACTTCCTCATACCTCCGGACTCTTTGGGGGCGTGGTCACCAGGATGCAGGCTCCATTCTGAAGCAAAGCTAAGTTTTATACTATATAATAAGTAAGGAGTTGCATACAGTGGCGTAACTAGAACCCTCAGGGCCCCGATGCAAGAAACCATGAAGGGCCCCCCTGGCAGGGCCCTTTCCTCGGAGCCCGGTCGCAAGTCACTTGTGCCTCTAATCACCCCCCCAGCACACCCACTTATGCCTCTAATCACCCCCCAGCACACCCACTTATGCCTCTAATCACCCCCCAGCACACCCACTTATGCCTCTAATCACCCCCCCAGCACACCCACTTATGCCTCTAATCACCCCCCCCAGCACACCCCCACCTATGCCTCTAATCACCCCTCCAGCACACCCCCACCTATGCCTCTAATTACCCCCCCAGCACACCCATCTATGCCTTTAA
>BLSH010197533.1:1576759-1597521 GCA_018402905.1 Glandirana rugosa
TGTCTACGAGTTATCCCAAATCCAGACCTCTGTACGAACCGGTCAGGTAGTGGAAATGGGAACCGAAGAAATCGTTCCGTCACCAGCAGAACCTCCCCACAAACCCCAGCAATAGTACAACCTTATGACGGGACCCCAGGTTAGAGACTTCCCTCCCCTAGTACGAGACGAAGTCATACAGTGTCATGTACAAACGTAAGTACCAAGGGAGTTACTTGATATGTCAGGACGAGTGGTAATAACCGTGGGTACTTCAAATACATGTATAACACCTTATAGATGACTTCCTTTACATAGTTTAATTGGTTGTATAATGATGTCTATCGAACACAAACTGTTTTTTGACATTTACTATTTATTTATCTGTAGTAATATGTTGGTTAATTTGATACATTTCCTTCAGTAGATATTCCACAATATGTACATAAACTTCATGGGTGCCAATAATGGTGAGCAGGACTGTATAGTTCATTGAGGGAACCATGAATGCAAACATGTACTGTGACATACTGAAGCAGAGCATGATCCCCTCCCTTCAGAGATTGGACCCCAGGGCAGTATTCCAACATGATAACGACCCCAAACACCCCTCCAAGACGACCACTGCCTTGCTAAAGAAGCCAAGGGTAAAGGTGATGGACTGGCCAAGCATGTCTCCAGACCTAAACCCTATTGAGCATCTGTGAGGAATCCTCAAACGGAAGGTGGAGGAGCGCAAGGTCTCTAACATCCACCAGCTCCGTGATATCATCACAGAGGAGTGGAAGAAGACTCCAGTGGCAACCTGTGAAGCTCTGGTGAACTCCATGCCCAAGAGGGTTAAGGCAGTGCTGGAAAATAATGGTGGCCACACAAAATATTGACACTTGGGCCCAATTTGGACATTTTCACTTAGGGGTGTACTCACTTTTGGTTTAGACATTAATGGCTGTGTGTTGAGTTATTTTGAGGGGACAGCAAATTAGCTGTATACTCACTACGTTACATTGTAGCAAAGTGTTATTTCTTCAGTGTTGTCACATGAAAATATAGAATAAAATATTTACAAAAATGCGAGGGGTGTACTCACTTTTGTGAGATACTTCATCAAACACCTTTGGTGAGTGTACATCCACCACTTGAGCACTAAGCGGTGAAGATTAAGAGTATTTAATCACTGAAGCAGCTATTAGTGTTGGGACAGTCACACTGGACTTTATCTTATATAATTATATTTTAAATATATTTATATTGCTTAACCACATTGCCTTTTCATTTATGTTATTCATGCGTTTACAGGACATGTATCTGAGCATCATCCACTATTATTTGCTTATTGTTAGGTGCTGTTTTTCACATTTTATGAATGTATGTGAGCGCCCCGCTGGTGTTGCTCTTCAGGATTTTAGTTCACCTACAAAGGGGCAGCCACATTTTTTTCACAATTTTAGGGCACCTCACACTGGTATTGTATTTGTATTATATGTTTAAATAATAGTATAATGTACCTTCTATCTCCCACTTCTTTGGTATCATCTGAGAAATGACTGCTTTATTCCTGTATGCATAGACTTCGTCTCATGGCGACTACGTTCTTTCTCAATGCCCCCCTTGTGTATGTGATTGTAACTACCCCTCAGCACTCACCCCTGTGAATGGACTACACATCTACATGCTGATGCATCCAGCACTGGCACATGATAGCCATAATATCCCGTTCCCTTCCCTTTCCTTATATCTGCCCACATTGTTTTTGTATGTTGTATGTTTGTATTTGGAGAGATGGGCAGAGTCTTCGTACTCCACCAGTCAGCGTACCTCTGTTACCTCACTACTGGTGGACCTGTTGCCTAACCAAATACTACGCCAAAGACTGGTTGCTGCAGTTGTTCTTCCTTGCGTTTCCTATAGCAACTACCCCCTCTTCTTTGCCCTGCAAGTTAGCCTTTTGTAGTGGTGTTACACTGACCCATAGTGTACCATACTTTACACTCCTATGTAAACCACTATGCTGTGCTTTATAAATGTGCAGTAGTTCGCTTTTTAATTAAAATATTGGTGTGGCCACAATATGGCTCAGATCCTTACTCACAGCTTCCAACTTTTCTGGAAGGACTGTCCCTTTTTTGGAACCAAATCCCTCTATACCACTTTCTTCCCTGTTTTTGGTCTAATGTTTTCTGAGCCAGGGTTCCATGGAACACTAGGGTTCCTCCAGAGGTTGCTACAGGTTCCTTGAGCAATGTGCAATTTCTGCCTTTTTAGATGAATAGCTACTGAAACTGATGATCTTACCTATAAGGGGGGATTGTTCCAACTGACCATCAGACTAAGGACGGAAAGTTATTTTAAAGGGTTCCTCCAAGTTAAATAGGTTGAGAACAGCTGGACTAATATATAGACCTCTATAAAAATGTACCATTCTTCTACCAAAAGTGTCCTAAACCTTTAATTAAAGTTTTAAATGATGTATACATAGTTACATAGTTAATCTGGTTGAAAAAAAACTCAAGTCCATCCAGTTTAACAGACAAAGAAGAAAAAAAAAAACACACTCTAATAGAAAAATTCCATATACACTATCCAATACCTACAGGGGAGGGAGGCAAAAACCCCAATAAAGCATGATCAAATTTGCTCAAGGGGAGGGAAATGTCTTCCTGGTCCTCAAAAAGACAATCAGATATTCCCTGGATCAACTTTACCTATAAATATTAGTATCCAGTTACATTATGTACATTTAGCAAAGAATCCAGACCTTTCTAAAAATAATCTACTGAGTTGGCCAGAACCAGCTCAAGGGAGTCCATTCCACATTTTCACAGCTCTTACCACAAAGAAGCCTTTCTGTATTTGGAGATTAAATCTCTTTTCCTCCAGACATAAAGGGCACCCCCTTGTCCTCTGTGATGACCTTAAAGAGAATAACTCTACACCAAGTCCACTATATGGACCACATACGTATTCATACATGTGGATCATATCCCCCCTTAAAGTGGTTTTAAAGACTTAGAGTTGTTTTATCTTCAAGCATTCTATGCATGAAAATATAAAACCTCCTGGGTGCAAAAAATCACAAAAACTAAAACTCACATGAGCTTCTTCTCGATCCAGCAATGTGCATGAGAGCTGAGCTTCTTCTGGGACTCTCATTCCCCATTGGCTAAGACAGAAGTGGGAGCCATTGGCTCCTGCTACAGTCAATCACAGCCAATGAGGAGAGAGCTGGGGCTGGGCTCTATGTGTCTTATGGATGCACAGAGCGGGGCCCAGGAGCGAGCACACACCAGTGCCCCTAGGGCAAGCGGCTTACTATTGGGGGGAATGGCTGAAGAGCAACACCAGCGGGGGGCAAGAAAAGAGAAGGATAACAAGCAAAACCACTGCACAGAGCAAGTAAGTATGACATGTTTGTTTTTTATTTTTAAAATAAACCTTTAATCTCCTCTTCTCAAGAGAGAATAAACTCAGTTTGGCTAATATTTTGTCATAGCTGAGCTCCTCCATGCCTCATTTTCTTCAGCTCCCCAATATCCTTTTTTGTGAACTGGTGAACCAAAATTGAACTACATATTCCATGAGGTCTCACTACAGGGGCAAAATGATATCTCTCTCTCTGGAGTCCATACCTTTCTTAATACAAGAAAGGAGTTTACTCACTTTGGAAATGACAGCTTGGCATTGCGTGCCATTATTAACCACTTACCGACCACCCGCCATAGTTATACTGTGGCAACGTGGCTTGGCTGTACAAATGGCAGTACTGGTACGGCGATTCGTGCACTAGCGTTTGTGGGCGTGCGTGCTGCCGTTGGCCAGCGGGGGAGCCAATCAGTGGGTCCGGGGGACTCAATATCTGCCAGCCGCCCGCGATCGTTCTCTGCAGAGACAGAACGGGGATCTGCCAGTGTAAACAAGGCAGATCTCCGTTCTGTCAGGGGATGACACACAGATCCAGTCTTTCTGCTATACAGGAAAACGGATCTGTGTGTTGTCCCAGGCAGCTCATCCCCCATACAGTTAGAACACACACTGAGGGAACCCAGTTAACCCTTTGATCGCCTGATGTGATGTTAACCCCTTCCCTGCCAGTGTCATTAGTACAATGTCAGTGCATAATTTTAGCACTGATGATTGTAATAATGTCATTGGTTCCCTAAAGAGTGTCAAAAATGTCAGTTAGGTGTCTGATCTGTTAGCCGCAATGTTGCAGTCCCGCTAAAAATCACTGATCGTCGCCATTACCAGTAAAAAAAATAAAAAAATAAAAATGCCATAAATCTATCCCTTATTTTGTAGACTCTATAATTTTTGCGCAAACCAATCAATATACGCTTATTTTAGCAGAATAAATATTGCCCTAAATTGATGAAGAAATTAGAATTTTTATATTTTTTTATTGGATGTGTTCTAAAGCAGAAAATAAAAAATATTGTTTTTTTTTTTCAAAATTGACCGTATTTTTTTGTTCATAGTGCAAAAAATAAAAACCGCAGAAGTGATCAACTACCACCAAAAGAAAGCTCTATTTGTGGGGAAAAAATGGCATCAATTTTATTTTGGTACAGCATCGCATGTCCACACAATTGTCAGCTAAAATAATGCAGTGCAGTATAGCAAAAAGTGCTCTGGTCATTAAGGGGGTAAAACCTTCCGGGGCTGAAGTAGTTAAGCTTATGATCTACCAAGACACCCAGATACTTCTTCTCCATGGATTCCCCAGTTGTACTCCTCCTCGTATGTATGATGCATGCATATTTTTTAGCCCCCAAGTGCACAACTTTACATTTTTCAACATTAAACCTCATTTGCCACACAGACGCCCAATTAAACAGTGCATTGAGGTTATTATGTAAGCTGGAGACATCCTGTAAGGACAAGGGCTGGTGCAAAGATTTCTGACACCCTAGGCGAAACCTCATTTTGCCACCCCCATGGCTCCATCCCTGACTCCACCCCCATTGCCCTGCCCATGCAACCCATGTGACCTACCTGACCATAACACTAACCTACCTGACACCTACACTGACCTACATGCTCCCTACACTGACCTACCTGACCCATACACTGACCTACCTGACCATTACACTGACCTACCTGATCATTACACTGACCAACCTGACCTGACCCCTACACTGACCTACCTACACTGACCTACTTGACCCCTACACTAACCTACCTTATCCTTACACTAACCTAACTGACCCCTACACTGACCTACCTGACCACTACACTGACCTACCTGACACCTACACTAACCTACCTGATTTCTAATGCAATGTCAGTGTTCTTCACTTACTGGGGCTCTGCATGTATCCGACAACCCTGCCAGTGGCAGGAACAAACCCTGCCTCGGTGCCTCCAAGCTCCAGCTGTCACTAGCCCCGGAGTGCCCACTACTCCTATCCGATTAGGCTATAGCACAAGCTGCCACTGTACAGGACAGGCCGGGAGGGAGAGTGGCCTCCATGAATGGCGGTGACGCAGCGGGGGACAGGGTCACATGATTTGTTATAGGAATCGCGTATGGGCAGAGGCAGAGCTGGCTGTACTGGGACCTCAATCACCAGAGACTCAGAGAGAGAGAGACAGGCCACTGATCATATAGGCGGCGGCGCGCAGGGGTTATGTGCTTCCGTTCCGTCGGGACAAAGTCATCCAGTGCTGCGCCTCTGCAACTACTTACTTATGGACAGGGCGGCTGCTGCCTGAGTTAGTTGCATGCTGCAGACAGTCAGCACCGCACCAACTTACATAGCACGGAGACCATCGGGAGACGGAGAGTAGGGAAACCAGCGGCTGGGCGCCCTAGGCGGCAATGTGCCCTAGGCGGCTGCCTTGTTTGCCTAGTGGTAGCACCGGCCCTGTAAAGATGTTTTTCCACTGCATAGATTGGGGTCATTAGCAAAGATTGAAATGGTACATTTAATCCCAGACCCTATATCAGTTATAACTATTTAAAAAAGTAAGGGTCCCAACACTGAACCTTGGGGTACACCACTAATAACATTAGACCATTCAGAGTATGAATCATTAACCACTACTCTCTGAATATGGTCTTTTAGCTAGTTTTCCTTTATAGACCTGGCTTTGTGCACTGGTCCAAATCATTTGGTGGAGAGGGGATTATGGTGCAGGTTTGTTTTTCCAGGGGTTGGGCTTAGCCCCTTAGTTCCGCTGTAGGAAACTCTTAAGGCGTTAGCAGACCAAGACATTTTGGACAATTTCATGGTCCCATCTTTGTGGGAACAGTTTGGGGATGAGCGAGCTTGGGGTGGAGAAACTTTACTGGCCTGTCTGAGTCCTGACCTCAACGATAGAACACCTGTGCGATAAATTAGAGTGGAGACTGCAAGCCAGACCTTCTTGTCCACCTCAGTGCCTGACCTCACAAATGTGCTTCTGGAAGAATGGTCAAACATTCCCATAGATACACTTCTAAACCTTGTGGACAGCCTTCCCAGGAGAGATATATAGCTGCAAATGGTGGGCCAACTCAATATTAAACCCTACGGTTTAAGACTGGGATACCATTACAGTTCATGTGTGGGTAAAGGCAGGTGCCCCATTACTTTTTGTAATATACTTGTAGCCAATGGCCACCTTAGGGGCAGCTGGTTGTTGTGGTTCACCTGATCACACTGCCCTCAATCACACTTTTCCGCACATCCGGAGACACAGAACAGGCTGGTACTTTGTTTTGTTTTGTTTTTTTATTAGGGGATTTGAACTTGGATGGGGTATGGATGACTATGGGATGCCCCAGAATTGAGCAGTTCTGTACATGGGACCACTATATACACCTCCGTATATATACTTCTCCATCTTCCTCCAGCACAACACTTGCTGCACACTATATACAACTCTGTATATACACTTCTCCTTCTTCACTCCAGCACTGACTCACTGACTGCACGTTCCTCTCCTTGTTCCTCACTCCTGCACAACACTTGCTCAGCACAGGTGAGATCTGAAAGGATATTTATTAGGCCTCCATATGTCTTCTTGGGCCTAGCTAGCACATGGTGAGGCCTGATGTAGTTGAAGCAGGGCCTCCGGACCACCCATTACAGGCAGAGGCTAATAGCCTCCAAAGTGTAGCAAAGTACTGTGTGCTAGCTGGCTTGATGGACTACTACACTAAGCCCATCTTCTTCCAGGCCCTGCCAGCTAGGGTTGCCACCCTCATCCCTTTAAAACTGAACGTATATTAATTACAAAGGTTCTGTGGCAGATTAAGGTGGTAATTAAACTCACTTGGTGCCTCATCTGCATATTAGCCTCAGAACCTGTGTAATTCATATGTGTTCAGGTTTAAAGGGATGCGGTGGCAACTCTATTGCCAGCTCCTCTAACTGCAACAGCCTTCTCCACTACCACAGCAACATAGGAATCCCAAACTGACTCCTGCATCCTTCCTAGACTGTCTCTGACCCCAATCCGCTCCAGAATGCCACGAACAGTCTCCAAGGGTATGTTGCTCATCGACATCCTGATACCTGTAGTTTCACACTCACAATCTCTCCTGAATAGTGCTTTCTCATTCTGTCCTTTCCGCTCTGCCTTGTGCCTGCCACCAATATCTCTCTCCTCCTGGCTTCACCCGAGCACTCCAGGCCTGGGGTCACCCCCCCCCCCCCAGACTGGGGGCTTCCCCTGGGCCACAACAGCCTAAACTACTCCATCTCCAGACCTCCACCCGAACTTCTCCTCCCCCCACAGTATTTAAGGAGGCCTGCCCCCTGCCAATCCAGATTGGGGATTGGTCAGGGCTCCTTAACATACATCAGAAAGCCTCACCTCATCTTCCCATCCCCTTTTCCAGAACTTTCTGAAGAAGAGGGGAGGGGTAAACAAAGGGTGTTGCTTCCTGCAGTCTCCAGTCCTCCCTGGGCCACTCCTCTGCCCAGAATCAAAACAAGTCAGGCCTGACTAAATTTGCCTACTCTGAACACAAAACTCACTCTAAACACCTGCCTAGCATGGAGGGCGCTACATACTCTATATACAGTATACATGATTCTACACAACCGGCCTGCACTGTCGCAGTATATGTACAGTGCATGGTCAGCAAGTGGTTAAAGTGTATGCATAGTTAAACTACTTTTTTTATTTTGGATAGAGCAGGGAATGTCTGAAGCCTCTATCAGTCTATGTTTTTTCTTTCTCTGTAGCCTTCTGGGGAGCTTACCCTTCACTTCCTGTCATAGGATATCTCCCTAAAAAGAAGGGGATTTTCATCTGAGACAGCTGTCACCAGAACATTTGTTGCCATTGATTGGTTTACCAGTGCCTTTTGTTCTGAGTAACAACTCAAAAATACGTCTTTCGACTCACTTTCTGTCTTGACGGCAACTTCGGCAAGGACAGAGAAGTAAATATGTTTGCCTTTACATACAGTTAAACCTTTGTGGCAAAGCAAGGCCCTGTCACTGCGAAAATGGATGTAGAAATGACACAGGGTTCACACATATACAGTGCAGGATTCCATAGTATCGATCATGAGCTGAGAAAACAGTTTTTACAGCTTTCTCAAGGTTTTGGTATTCTTGGATTGGGCTCCAGAGTTTTTGGACTTCTCAGAGTTTTGGGAAGGAAGAAGTCTCTGACCCAGTGATCAGGTCTTGCAGAAGGCCAACAGGCTGAGTGTGCAGGTGTGCACACCCTTTTCAGTGTCAGGCCTGGGTATAGGTCAGGGCTTCCATTAGGAGACAGATGTACTCTATTCCAGCGGTTCTCAACCCTGTCCTCAAGTACTGTACCCCCAACAGGCCATGTTTTGGGAATTTCTCTTAGATAAAATAGCTGTCCAAAACAACAAGCCACTGACTCTGATTTAAAGCACCTGTGCAAGATAAAGGAAAACCTGCAGACATGGCCTGTTGGGGGTACTTGAGGACATGGTTGAGAACCACTGCTCTATTCAAGAGACAGTACTCCATGCTGGAGAAGAGAAATTCAATGTCCATAGGGCTGAGAGAGTCGAGACGACTAAGTGAGTCTGGAGGACTGAGAAAGTCAAGAAAACTTGGTGAATCCAGGGGACTGAGGGGAATCTGCAGGTCTCAGAGGAGTGAGAGAGCCCAGGGTGTCAGGACATCCCCTATCATGAGGCCAGCAAGTTGGCCCGTGCAACAGGGTGCTGCAACTTAAAAGGCTGGGAGAGGCAGGAGAGCTGGGAAAGCTGAATGGACCCAGATGTACTGTGCAGGATGGTCTAAGGGACCCACTAGAAGCCAAAGGCCAAGGTTTGGGTCCTGAGTAGCAGCACTGTGGAAGAAAGAGCCAAGTGGCTCAGTATTCACTTTGTTACTTGTTTTGATGATACCCTGCATGGGCAACTGTTCTGTTGCACTTTCATTTTGTTTAATAAAAGTGGGCTGGTAAGCCCTGAACCATAGTTTGGTCTGGCGTGAACTCCAAATGTTTTTACCATTGAGCTAATTATCCAAATATCACACCTTTTTATGAGTACATACCCCATACTGATCGCACGATTCCTCATGCCCCCTTTTTTCAGACAAAATAAATGTCGAAATCATCATCACCACTAGTCCTATTTGATACCAGTATGGCTTCAAAAGGTTTAAATAAGTTACTTTACATATGGATTGCTCAGAACAGACAAAAAAATAATTAAGACGTGCTTTCCAAATATGGAATTGACATACATACATCATATGGGACATCAAGTCAGTTTAATTTTCAATAATGAAAAAGATCTTGCTTCACAGATGCTTGTGAAGGGAATCAAGACATTCACTACCCTCACAGGCTAACTAGGGAAAGCTGCAATCTGACCACAGCAAAACTGTTTGACATTCAGCACAGCCTTTTTAAAATCAGCTTTCTTTCTTGGGTCTTCTTGGAAGTCAATGGAATCACCCATTGCGTAACTGATATTACTCATGCTAGACTAGATGCAACTTCATATCCACTATTATTCAGTTCCCATAACCCCAATGTGTATGGATTTGCAAACCCCTGAACTAGACATTACTGATATACTGTGAATAAAGATGCTGGTGCTGGATCTGCATGTTTATGTGCCTGATCCATGAGCTTCTGCAAGTAGGTGCAAGGAGGGGCAACTGCCCCCCCTGGAATCAATAATCAGATCCAGGGAGAGGGCACCGAAGCTCAAGTGCCAGAGTCCTCCGCTCCCTCCTCCTCATGTACGTCATTGTCAAACAGACAGATCGGCGCTCACCCTCTGTGTCATGGAGCGTTCAGTGTTCTGTCAAACAGAACAGCGGCCGCTGTAACAAAGTCCCGCCTCCTAGACCTGGCTGCTGTGATAGGTGGCACACTGAGCCAATGCTGGGACATTGAATGAGTATGACGTGTATCATAGGAGCCTTTCTAGGAGGCGGGACTTTGTTACAGTGGCCGCCGGGATAGTCGAATCCAAGCTTTGGACCGTGACAGGGTGGAAGATCACCGCTCTGTGTGATCAGGCTGCATTTCATGGGCACAGGCCAGGCTGAATTTCAAGGGCACTAATCAGGCTGCATTTCATGGCCACTAATCAGGCTGCATTTCTTGGGCACTAATCAGGCTGCATTTCATGGGCACAGGTCAGCCTGCATTTCATGGGCTATGGTAAGGCTACATTTCTTGGACACAAATCAGGCTTCATTTCATGGGCACTTATCAGGCTGAATTTCATGGGCAGTAATCGGGCTGCATTTCATGGGCAAAGGTCAGGCTGAATTTCATGGGCACTAATCAGGCTGCATTTCTTGGGCACAGGTCAGGCTGCATTTCATGGGCACAGGTCAGGCTGCATTTCATGGGCACAGGTCAGGTTGCATTTCATGGGCACTAATCAGGCTGCATTTAATAAGCACTAATCAGGCTGCATTTCTTGGGTACTGGTCAGACTGCATTTTAAGGGCACTAATCAGCCTGCATTTCATGGGCACTGATCAGGCTGTATTTCATGGGCACTGATAAGGCTGCATTTCATGGGTACTGGTAAGGCTGCATTTCAAGGCTGTGGACATAGTACAGAGGAGACTCTGACCATCTCCTGTACTACGTGTGTAGTTTAGGACCGTGATAATGTCATTGTCCAAAAAGGGGTGTAGCCTGGGTGACCTTAAAATGATGCCCCCCCCCCCCCGAAAAAGTTCTGCACATGCCCATGGCCTGATCTCTACAATAAGCATGTAAGAGCAATGGTTATGGTGTAGTCCTAAAAACAGAAGCAGAGCACACTGGATAGTGCACGTAAATCCCCTTTAACCAGTTACCGACCACCGGCCATGGATTGACGCATTTGGCGGCAGCAGTGGCGTAGCGTGGGTTGTCAGCACCCGGGGCAAGGCAAGTAATTTGCGCCCCCTAACCCGTCGATAATTTTGCAAACAAAACCAAATTTCTTACTTTTTGCTAAAATACAAATCAAAAAAAAATATATAAAACATTTTTTTTCATCGGTTTTGGCCGATTTATATTCTTCCTCATATTTGCGGAAAAAAAAATCGCAATCGGCGTTTGATTGGTTTGAGCAAAAGTGGTCACGTTTATGGATGATGAGAATTAATTTCTGGGGGTTTTATTTTTTTTACTAGTAATGTCAGCGATCTGCGATTTTTAGCGGTACTGCGATATTTCAGCGGACATGTCGGACCATTTTGACACTTTTTTGGGACCATTGGCATTTATACAGCGATCAGTGCTATAAAAATGCACTGATTACTGTGTAAATGCCATTGGCAGTGAAGGGGTTAACCTGCAGGGGGCGCTCTAAGGGTTAACTGTGTTCCCTGGGTGTTCTAACTGTGGGGGGACTGCCCTAGCTGGGGAAGGGCTGTGATCACAGCCCTTCCCCCTTCACAGAACGGAGGTCCGTGTTTAATTACACGGACCTCCGTTCTTTCACTCCGGGGGGGTATCGCGGGTGGCTGGCGGAGATCGAATCCACCGCACCCGCTCCCTGGCCCTCCCCAGACACAGTGAGCGCGGGCGCGCCTCCGGCGGCACGCACGCGCTCACTGGGCGCGATCTCGCAGCCGCCGTCATATGACGGCGATTTGCGCAGGAGCGCCACCTTGTCGCCGTCAGATGCCGATCGGCGGTCGGCAAGCAGTTAAAGGTTGCTAGACTCACTGGCTTACATCAACTTATGTTGAGCTGGAGCAGCTACATATGGATCGAAATCTGTCTCCTCACTGTTGAACCAACCAAACTTCAATCCATCTGGTCAGCTCAACATGCCAGTCTTGACCTGCACCTGCAGACCGGGAACTGTAACATCCCAAAGAAACTTCAGTTTTGGAGATGCTCTGCTAGCACTACACAGCCAGCCCACTGAGCCCAGTAGTACTCCAGTCCAGTCATTCCTGACTCCTGTCACTCGTGACTCCTACCTTTTTTTCACCGGCTGTCCCGGACGGACCCGATCACAGCAGTCAGCAGGCTAGGTTTTCTCCTCCAGGTCCTCCTAGGTTTTCCTCCTCCTGCAGCGTCTGTCACCACTGGCCCCCTCTCTCCTCTCTGGCCTGTGTCACCTGCCGCCGCTGCCAGCTTCTTCTTGCTGCTGCCTGGGCTGGTCTGGTGTGGTTCTCTCCCGCGCTCAGCGCTGCGCTGGGCGGCCGCTGCACTGTCCCTTCCCCAGATAGTCCCTCGCTCTTTCTCCGAACCCACCGCACCGCACGCCTGGCACCCCTCCACAGTGGGCAGCGACCCGGCGGCTCGGATCGGATTCGCACAGCCAGCACTGCAGAGAGAGTGAGTGAGCCAGGCAGGGGCAGAGAGCTGCGAGTGCGAGCGCGCCCCCCCAGATGTTGCGCCCGGTGCGGCCGGCCCCCCTTGCGCCCCCCACGCTACGCCTCTGGGCGGCAGCAACTTGGCTCGATATCACGAATCACCGTCACCTGATGGCGGCTGTGAGATCATGTCTCATGGGCGCTCTCAATGTGTAGAGGGGGAGCCAGGGAGCGGGTAGGTCAGACTCAATGTCTGCTGGCTACCCACGATCGCTCCCCCGTAGTGACAGAACGCGGATCCGTTAGTGTAAACACACGGATCTCCGTCCTGACAGAGGATTGTGATTGTATGCTTCCTGTATATGGGAGCAGCGATCCCTCTCCTCCCCCACTCAGCCCAGCCCCCATAGAGTTAGCAACACCTCCCAGGGAATATAGTTAACCCTGTGCTCGCCCCCTAGTGTTAACTCCTTCCCTGCCAGTGACATTTACACAGTAATCAGTGCATTTTCATAGCTCTGATCGCTGTATAAATGCCAATGGTCCCAAAAGAGTGTCCGACATGTCCGCTGCAATGTCGCAGTACCGCTAAAAATCGCAGATCACCGTCATTACTAGTAAAAAGTAAAAACCCCATAAATTAATTCTCATCCTTCGTAAACGCAGCAACTTTTGCACAAAACAATCAATATACGCCAATTGCGATTTTTTTTTTAACAAAAATATGAGGAAGTATATATATGGGCCAAAACTGATGAATAAATTTGTTTTTTTATATATTTTATTTAGATATGTATTTTAGCAAAAAGCAAGAAATATTAGTTTTTTTTTTGCAAAATTGTCGCTCTTTGTTTGTTTATAATGGCGATCAGAAATGACGCAGAGGTGATCAAATACCACCAAAAGAAAGCTCTGCTTGTGGGGAAAAAAAGGATGTTAATTTTGTTTGGGTACAGTGTCGCACGACCGCGCCTTTAATTGTCAGTTAAAGGGATGCAGTGCCGAATCGCAAAAAGTGCTCTGGTCCTAAAGGGGGAAATCCTTCCATGGCTGAAGTGGTTAATAGTGACAAAATAAAATTGCACTTACATATAATAAGTGCATATCACCAAAAATCGCTCATCTGGAGGAATGCCATGTCCCGCCAACAGATTCAATTGTATTCTCTTGTAGAAGCTGGCAAGGATAGGCAACAAAGTTGGAAGGTCTGTAATGGATACATGAGGAGAGAGACTGTAGAAATGTCCCAAGCTGGAATATGAACGGGGACCAAATCTGTGATGCAGTACCTCCACTAAACAAACATTTTTTGGGTTCACGACCCTTCATCAGAGGTGTATCCTTTATGTATAGCGAGTATGTGTAGAAGGGAGGGTGAGGTGGGTAAAGCGCCAAGGCCTAAGAGTCCCAAGGGTGGCAACAAGCCAGAACATATGGCACTCTATATATGCATTTCCTTTGATTCCCTGCTGCTCTTATCTCTCTTGGTTATGGTGGCAATCCTTCCAAGTAAATCACATTGTTTCTGGCTTCTTAATAAAGAAACATAACTTTGATTTTCACGACTAGATAACTGACAAGAAACTTCACTTAGTGAAAATGCTCAACTCCTTTAGTAAATCAGCCTCCTTGAATGCTTGCGCTAGCTTGCACTCCAGTTTGACAGGAATGATAAAGCAACAGGACACTGGGGAGGTTCTAATTTAAAAAGGGAAACATAGCCAAATAAGACCAGATAGATTTACCCAACTTTGTGGCAGTGTTGAATTGTAAGTCTGTCAACTTGCTGCACATTTTCACTGGCAAGTTGTACACTTGCAGAGCACTTGAAGAACAAGTTCTAGTTGACACGTTTCCAATTTTTAGCAAATGTGTGTGGCAACTGGCAAGTCTTTAGCAAGAGAAATGTTGCAGTGGTGAGCCTACAGCAAGAGCTCTGCAAGTCTACAGCATGAAAATTCAGCCACAATGACCCCTGTGGTGGGATGACTATTACACAACATAACAGAACCAGAACTTGCAGCAGACTTTCAGAATGTTTCAAAGAAAGTTGATCTGGAGACATGCAATGCGTACTTTGCTGCAATTGTACAGCAAACTTGTGAAGCCTGGCAAGTCTAGCAATAGCTTAGCAAGTCATTTTCAAACTTGCAGCACAATTGCTTGCTATCTGGGTATGTATTTGGGAACACTGAATCCATCTGGTCGCAATATAGAAATTGATTTTTTTATTTCAAATTTTAAAGTGTTTTATTTTTCGTAGAACTCAAAAGTGCATCATTTTAATTCATTTGTATGTATAATATTTATTTTTATTAATTTATTATTTTTGTAATGTTTTATCAAATGTAGAGTGAACTGTGTATGGGATAGGAACATCTTGTATTCTTTTATTTAACCACAAGGTGGAGTACTAATAATTGTAATGATAGGATATATGCAGTCTGTGTCAAATAATAAATGAATATAAGGCACTTCATAGTAAGGAGATTTTTGTACGATAGTTTATTAAAGTAGAGTGCCATATGATATGAATAGGAAATATAATGAACAAGTAGGTAGAAAATAGTATCCATCCAATAAGAGCAGGTAACAAAACTGTTAAAGGCTAAGTTTGCCTTTTTTTTCCCCCTAAAATCCAGCTCCCCTATGTACCAATATACCAGCAATGTACCTCTGTTGCACAAAAATACAGGTTTTGAAGACCAGGCCTTACCTCCATCCATTGATGTAGTTTGCAGATCATTTCAGAATCTTCCTGGTATACAGAGGACAGACACACAGGATGGAGAAACCGGTAAAGCCTCGTACACATGGTGCGATGGTCATACGAACGAAAGGCTCAAATCGTATGTTGGCTCTTGTATCTCGCATACTGACATGCACTAAGCGATCGTACGACCAAGCCGAAAGTGGTGATGTGCTACGAGCGTAAAAAGAGTAAGTTCAGGTGCATGTGATTTGTGAACTAGGAACGTAGGTTTACACAAACGGACACTTCTGAGCGTTCGTGACTTCTGAGCATGCATGTTTTGCACATACAACTTGTTGGACCAACTTCTCTGTACACACGGTATAACAGTCGTACAACCGCTTGTTGTAAAACCAAAGTCTTCTAGTCTGCTCATCCAACTTCTGTTGTACGACTGTTGCACATCGGCTGTTCTAATCGCGCGTACTAACGGTCGGAGGATCGTACAACAAGCTGTTGTACGACCATTTTCTTACGACCGTTGCACCATGTGTACGAGGCTTTAGGCACAGGAATGAGTTTACCAGCTGTCCTCATTAGCACACCTTCACCTATCAACTAAGTTTTCCCAGTACCCCAGGCATTCCTCCATGTGTGAATTTGCCTGACTTCCCCAGTGTCCCTTCGGACGTGTTCAGGGTGCATGCTAAATTGCCTGGGGCTGCATGCAGCCCACGGGACACCCCTGATGTAGTACAAGAGTCTTCCTGATTGGATACAGAGTGATTAGATAGATGGTGTGTCCTCCTATTATATAGTTTTGGTAAATCTAAAGGAGATTGTACAGAGATTGTGCAATCAGATGGTATAGTGTATGGCCCCATTTATACACCTATAATTACCTAGTTGCGCTTTCAGTGTCATTACTTGGTAACTGCACACCAAACACAGACGCAAATACACATTTTGCCACATGAAAAAACAGATGACAAATGCAGTAAAAAATGTACAAAAATGTCCCATGTGCTACTTTCCCACGTGTAGCTCAGCCCATTGAAATAGGGGCTGCCCTATGTGTGTCACTTGAAAAACAAGCCAAAAACGTGCGCTCCCACTACTCTAGGTGTGAATGGAGCCTAAAAGTGAAATTTGTGCATTTACACAAGAACAATGAGGCTCCGTTCACATCTGTGTGGTTCCAAACCCATAGCAAACTGCACAGAAAAAGCACGCTTTGCCATGATGTGTTTCAGAAATTCTGCAAATGTGCATCATGTTTGTGTTATCATTACATGTTAAAGGCACCCCAAGTGCGGCAAATGCACTGAAAACTGCGGTAATGCGCCACACTATGCTCCAAAAATAGTTCTGAAGCTTTTGTGGGGTGATTGTTGCGAGTAGGGCAGCCTATTCAAGTGAATGGGCTGCCCTGTGTGTGTGACGAGTGAAAACACTTTAAAACACCCAAAACAAATGCATGCGAGAATGTGAGTCTTCTTATGTGAACAAGGCCTGACAACTGACTGTCTCCGTCCACTCCCTCCTATGTACTTGTATGAAGTTGGCCATACACTATGCAATCTGATTGTACAATCTCTGTACAATTGTCAGGGAGATTTAGCAGAACTATGGAATAGAGGACACACCTGAACAATCCATTCAATTTGTATCAAATCAGACAGGCCTTTGTACTACATAGCTGATGGGAGATCTAAAGGAGAATGTACAATCAGATTGTATAGAACACAGGTGTCAAACTGGCAGCCCTCCATCTGTTGCGGAACTACAAATCCCATGAGGCATTGCAAGGCTGACAGTTACAAGTATGAATCCCACAGGCAGAGGCATGATGGGACTTGTAGTTCCGCAACAGCTGGAGGGCTGCCAGTTTGACACCCCTGGTATAGAATGTGAGTGGAAGGTAGTATTGTAATGAGGGAGGTGTGGTCCAGAGTGGTGAACACACCCTATCACACCCTCTTCTGTGATGCAACAAGGAAGTGAAGGCTTCTGGGAGATGACCTAACAAGAAGTGAATGCTGATACAAGCTACAGGAAGTGATGTAATCTAAAAATCCATTTAAAGATACAACAAGACGGGCAAGATTATAAATATCATGTGGATAAAGTAAGTGAGAGAAAAGCACATTGGGATAGCTGGGCCAATAATGGCAATGGGAAATGCTTCTATTTATTATGAAAAGTGAAATTCTGCCCAAAAAAGGTGAACTTATCCTTTAAGTTATCAGCCATCCAGTAAATCATTGCTTCCTGAAAATGGCAGGATGGACGAAACGGGTAGAGGTGGAGTGTCAAAGGGTTATGTCAGTTCTGGTACCATGGTGGAACACACTGGTTGAGAAACCCTGCCATAGAGATTTATGCGAGGTTTACATTGTGTCAAGCGGCAGGCACTTGCTTTGTGATTGAATATTTTTTGATTTTATAATAATTTTAACAAAAGAAGCTTTACACGAGGATATCCCTTACTGGTCTAGCTCTTACATGTGTAACCCTGCAGGAGTAGGGAGGAGGAGATGGTGCATGTTTCCAAAGGTTTTGGCAGCATCGATCCATCTGGAGAAATCAGAGGAGTACATATACACATAAAAAGGGAGGAGGATCTGGTGCGGTGATCGAGGTTTAACATCCATAAGGGTATACTGACCTCCTTAAAATTAAGAGATCATACATTGTCGGTGAGTGTAAATTGGAGCACAAAGAGAGCTTGATACTGCCCCCTGCTTTCATGTTTTCTGGCTCTGCTCTAAGCTGAAACGCTACTGGAAAGGAGTGGTGGACACTGTTAACATGGTGAGTAACCTTTCCCTCCTGCTCGATCCAGCTCAGTGGTTGTTTGGCCTTGTGGAGGGCATAGTGCCCACTAAACATGAAAGACTCTTTGTGTTCTACTCTACTTCTATGCAAGAAGGGAAATCCCCTGCCCCCCTACAGTGAGTGACTGGAAAGCTGATATTAACAATAAAGGTTTGTTTTTGAACAGCGCTTGCGGATGGCTTCTATACAATCATATGGTACTTACTAAATACAAAAAGTGCTTGTGTGCCAATATTTTAGTGTAGTTTTTAAATGATGTTGTTGCTGCTGTGGCCTATGTGCAATGATGTGAGAAAAAAATAAATAAATATATAAACTGCACTTGCTATTTGTCACTAACGTCTTTCACAACATAGGAAATGGCTGAATCATATTTTGCAGTTACTATTGTTTAAAGTGCTTAAACGTGCCAAATATTGTGCATAGAGGTGCCTCTTACTGTGCATACATCTTATTATTTAAAACTCTTTATACATAAAGTGCGAGTGCAATATGTGCTACAAGTCTTCAATTAGTTTTCTTCAATCTAAAACAGTCCAAATAAACGGTCCAATTAAAAGCATCCAATATTTCATAAGGTGCTCGTGCCGTGCCTTGTGTGAAGTAAGAAGTTCATTCGGGTATTGTACCCCGCTTACCAGATCCCGTTGACTTTCCAACCGTACGGTATGGAAAAGTCAACCTGCGCTTGTGGTCTATAATCCGACCCTGGATATCCTCCTCCTTATCCTGTACTCGATCTCCGCTCCCAGTTGGATTATGAAAAAAAGGAAAGACTCCTCATCGCATAACTCTTTAAACTCCACTTTATTTTTCCCATAAAAGTAACAATTTTTCGATAGCAGATGCAGATAAAATGAACAACTCTCTGGCCGTATTCTATCCGTGACCGCCTCGAGTCTCTCTGCGATCGTTTGCGTGTCACCTGGGCGTGAGTTTGCATGCCTTGCGTTCCATCTTACGCGTTTCGTCACTGCGTAACGTCATCAGAGGTGGAGTTCAAGGCGCGCACCACCCTTTTTGTATGTTCTGGCCGCCCGTACGTCATTCATCCTGCCCTAATGTATATGCTAGTTGGAGGTTGCCCTTCCCCTTAGCTTTAATTGTTGTACCTTTCTTTCATGTTTGAAAAATATTAAAATCCTTTATTTCATCAGAATGCTTAAAATCACTCAAGAGCGTGCTTTGCCTCTGGATGCGGGTTGAGTGCTCAAATGTAAGTATGGATAATAAAAATAAAAATAAAATTAAAATAAGAATAAAAATGAAACTAAAAATGAAAATAAATGTAAGAGAAAAATGAAAAAATGTAAAAAGTGGAAAATTGAAAAAATTGAAAAACATAAAAAATTAAAATAAAAATAAAAATAAAATAAAAATAAATATAAATAAGAATAAAAATAAAAATAAAACATAAAAAATACATGTAGAAATTATGGAAAAACTTTTTCATGAAAACTGGTTCCTGTAAAACTTGGGATTGCAACCTCCCTATACCATGTACATTTACAATTTTAATTAAAGGGTTAAAAGTTGGTTATAAAACAATTTAAATCTATTTCTACATTCATCCCTTGAGGTTGTAAACTTCCTAATTCATAGATCCATCTTGTTTCGTTTTGGGATATTGCTTGTGTCATATTATTTCCCCTCCAGTGCTTTTCTACCCTATCTATACCACAGAATGTAAGTAGGCTAGGGTTCCTGTTGTGGTGGGTTCTGAAATGATTTGAGAGACTATGGTTTCTAAATCCTTTTTTTATGTTGTTTACATGTTCTCTCAGTCTTATTGCAAGTTTTCTTGTGGTGCGGCCTACATATTGCATGCCACATGGGCATGCTAGCAAGTAGGTCACATATGTACTATGGCATGTGATCAATTTGTTGATTTCATAACTTTTTCCTGTTACTGTTGATTTGAAGCTATTTGTCTTTCTGACTATTTTTTACTGTGGTGCAAATAATGCATTTACCACAGGAATAAAACCCTTTCAGCTCTCCAAACATTTTATGTCTAGTTGGTGGTACTGATATGTTGTGTACCAGTCTATCCCTCAGGTTTCTTGTCTTGCGATAAATAAATATGGGTTTCTTGGTTACAATTTTCTGCAGCCTGTTGTCTCTTTGTAGTAAGTGCCAGTGTTTTTTGATTATGTTCTCCATCTGTTTATAGTGCTTATTGAATTGGGTAATGAATGGGAGTTCAAATTTTCTTGTCGAGGGGGGTTTGTTTGTTAAAAATTCTCTTCTATCTTTTTTGGCTATTTGGTCTTTCGTTGTCTGTAAGTCCTTTTTTTTGTATCCTTTCTCACAGAATCTTTTTAGTAGTACCTCGGCTTGTTCTTCATAGATATTATCTTCTGTACAGTTCCTTCTAATTCTTGTAAATTGGCCTTTTGAGATTCCCCTTGGCCAACTGCAATATGTAAGCCGCACCACAAGAAAACTTGCAATAAGACTGAGAGAACATGTAAACAACATAAAAAAAGGATTTAGAAACCATAGTCTCTCAAATCATTTCAGAACCCACCACAACAGGA
>BLSH010197552.1:32184-47415 GCA_018402905.1 Glandirana rugosa
CCCCCCCCCCCCCCCCCATTAGTCTTTTTTCTTGTCTTCTTCTTTATCCAGCCATATTCCTCTAAGATGTATCATAAGTTCTCTTCTGTTTTCACTATGTTTTTTTCTTTGTTCCTGTTTTTCTTTTTTTGGAATTAGTTGCCATTGTTGTTCTTCTTTTACATTTGTTGTTTTAATCTGTACTTCTGTCCAGCCTGGAATTTCTAGCATTGGTATATCCAGTTTGTTACATAAATTGAGTTTGCGCTATCAAAATTGAGTTCGTAATATACAGTCGGCAGCATGCACCTTTGTTGATCTCCAAACATAAATGCAATAAAAATTCTTGTGCAGCTCTTAAATCCAAAAGTACAGTCTCTCAGCTCCAATGATATTAAAGACCAACACCAGTTTATGTGCACGAATGGAATAGCACACCACACCCAGTGATCTCTCAATCTTCTTACCAGAATAAAATGCAAAATGAGCTTGTGTGATCCAAAAACTCAGGAACACCTTCTCAAAGTGGGAGGAAGAAACAGCCAACCCTGCAGCGATCTCTGGTACCTGGTGGCCTGATCTTCTGCCTCCCAAGTCCTTTCCTCCTGTCAGGTTCTGACTACAACACAGGCCTAGTGGCAGGCAGGGCACCACTAAAATGTCATGATTTCCCGCCCTGAGTGGAGGACGGATGGGCGGCAGCGGGACCCTGGAGCCCGGCACAGCCTCCGAGGGAGCAGGGCTCTGAGCAGCGCCTAGGGTTGGCTGTTTCTTCCTCCCACTTTGAGAAGGTGTTCCTGAGTTTTTGGATATTTCTGATCACACAGGCTCATTTTGCATTTTATTCTGGTAAGAAGACTGAGATATCCAGTTTTTTGCAGAACCCTTCTGTCTCCTCAGGGAATTTTAATCTGACTGTTAACCCCTCTTTTCGTCCAATCAGACATGCCGGGAAGCCCCAGGAGAACTGTATATTAAATGTTTTCATCTGTTCCAACATAGGTAGTCTTCTGCTTGTCAGAGTTTTCTGCGACAAGTCTGCAAATATCTGTAAGGGGATTTCCTCGTATTTAACGGGATTGTTTAATCTCAGTTTCTCCCAGATCTGTTCTTTATCTTTATAATTGTGGAATCTTATGATCACATCTCTTGGAATTTCTTTAGGCAAGCTTGCAGGCTTCCTAATCCTATGTACACGTTCAATCTTAATTTTTTCTGTTGTTGATTTGCCCAGCAGAGGACCAAACACTTTGTCCATTATGCTCTGCAAGTCTTCCTCCTGTGTTGTTTCTGGAAGGCCACAAATCCTCAGGTTATTCCTTCCATTCCGATTCTCCTGGTCTTCCATGCTGCACAACATATTCCTCTGTTTCACTTTTAGTTTTTTCATTTGTTCTTTCAATTCTTTTATTTCTGCTCTCTGTGTATCTACTTTTTCCTCAGTTTCTTCGACCCGTTTTAATATCTGGTTCATATCTCCATGTATGGTCGCCATATCTCCCCTCAGGGATTGTTCAAATCTTGCAAACATGTCCGCTATTTCACTTTTTGTTGGAAGCTGGTTTTTTGACCTTTGTTCTTCTTCGCTCTCTGTCTCCTCCACTTGATCTTTGCAGCCTGCCCATTGGGATAGTCTGTTTTTTCTGCTTTTATGCATCCCTTCTCCTACTTTTTGCTCCTTGTTGTTTCCCAGGGCTGTCCTGATTTCCTTCTTGTGTCATATATTTTGATTGTACTTGGGCTGGAGCTTACTTTAGTGGGCTTTACCCCAGCACCTTTCACTGGTTTGCCCTTCATTATGGTTAAATCTTTCCTCCTTTTAATATATAATTTATGAGTACGCTGGGATCAGGCTAGCCGATCCCTCCTGGGTATAGTCATCAGTGCCTATAGTTTAGGTGATTTTACAGTTTGGGAGCACCTCAACAGTCCCAAGGGTCAATATCACCCCTCAAGCTGAGGCTTACCATACATTTCAGCTGGGGTATCCCCCTATAGCCTTTTAACCTTTCAACCTCACGTACACATATGCAGGGGTTAAAGAGGTTTTAAGGCTTCCACAGCCCTCTAATGCTTAGTAAGAAGCTCAAGTACACTGGTGTTTCCTCTTGCCAACTCTTGAAAGGAATAGCATATATGCACATAGCAGTCCAGTATCTGGAACTGTCTCACCCTTCCCTTACTTGGGTTGTGGTACAGACAAGATGGAATTTACCCCTGTAGTCTCTTATATTGCAAAAGCATGTAAGCACTTAGGAATCAGGCTTTGGGGCATCCAGATCCCTCCAACAAATGTTCAGCAATACCTGAGGGTTGAAACTTTTCCAACATCCGTCTCCTAAGAAAACAGCTTTGTATGCACAAATCTCTTATGTTGCAACAGCTTGTGAGCACTTAGGAGTCAGGTGTTGGGGCAAGCAGATCCCTCCAACAGATGTTCAGTTATGTTCAGGAATACCTGAGGATTTACATTTTTCCCCCATCCCTCACTTAAGAGAACAGTTTTATATGCACACGTCTCTTATATTGCAACAGCATGTGTGCACTTAGGAATCAGGCTTTGGGACAAACAGATCCCCCCAACACAATGTTTGAGAAGTAATGTTTGAGAGACTAAACCCCCTCCCCCCTCCGTATCAGCTTTATATACACAAGCCTTGACTTGACTGGCCTGCACAGAGTCCTGACCTCAACCCGATAGAACACCTTTGGGATGAATTAGAGCAGAGACTGTGAGCCAGGCCTTCTCGTCCAACATCAGTGCCTGACCTCACAAATACGCTTCTGGAGGAACGGTCAAACATCCCCATAGAAACACTCCTAAACCTTGTGGACAGCCTTCCCAGAAGAGTTGAAGCTGTTATAGCTGCAAAGGGTGGGCCAACTCAATATTGAACCCTACAGACTAAGACTGGGATGGCATTAAAGTTAATTTGCAGTGTAAAGGCAGGTGTCCCAATACTTTTGACAATATCGTGTATTGCAACCTCTCCAAACAGGCTTAAAAGCTGTGGTGTTTTTGATAACATGGGCTGCCTTGATTCATTCTTGGAAAAAAACAATCTACTTGCTTGCTCTCTCTCTCTCTCAGAAAAAGCATCCTGGCCGAAGAGGATTACAAGTTTAGCAGCAGTCCATTTTCTTTCTCCATTCAGTCTATGAAAAGGGTAGACTACTTGTGGATATGATCTGATTACTCTCTTCCTCAGGAGTTGTGGCCTATTCAAAGCAAGGTTTGAACATAATAATAAATATTTATATTTTCAGGTACAGTATGCATGCTTAGTCACTCATAAATTGCAGCCTGCCCATACAGGCTTGATATCTGTGGTGCAAACCCCTAACCTTTTCCCATTTCTCGTCTCCAAAACAAAGTTATATTATTTTTTTACTTCCAGATGCAATGTGCTTGCTCTCTCCCTCGGAAATTGTGGCCTATCTGGTAAAGACTTCACAGCTGTGGTGCAAATCAGTTTGTTTTTTATTTTTAATTTTACGACAAAACTCAATCCTTTTATAATTTCCAGATACAATCTGTCCGCTCAGTCACTCCAGACCCCTGAAGATGCGCTAGAGCATGAAACGCGTTGGGTGGAGTTTAGAGTGTTGACGTCTCGCTACCACATGGATTCTGTGTGGCGGACACATTTGTAAGTGCTGGCGACTTTTTGTTTGCTTTTAACCCATGTTTTGAACTACACGCGGAGAGTTTTAAATAAAAAATAATACACTGTGGGAGTTATATCGGATTCTGTTTGGTGAGCAGCTATCCCATAAAGCCACACTCTATATTCATGCACCCTGGACTTTGAAGATCTGGTCAGTAGATCCATTTAAAAGGACCACTTCAATGAGAGAGCTGTTGTCATCTGGGTGATTGCACAGAGGGTTATTGCTGCTTATAACCTTTGACAGCCACATGTTTCAGTGAGTGCGGAGTGCCGGTGGTGGTTTGGCACAGTGGGTTTTCACAGTGTAATTCACACATCACAGATGAAGTAAAGGAGGAAATCATGCACCATATGCTCAGGAATCGGTGGATTTATTACACACATTGATATATGGACTATTGGTTGGTCTCACATTTGTTTATTATTTTTCACATTTACAGTTTCTCTTGTGAATTTAGTTTATATATCCACTTAAATTCCAGGCCTTTTCTGGTACTTTTTGTTCACATGTAACAATCAGTATTTTTTTGCTAGAACATTTCTTAGAACCCCCAAACATTATATATTTTATGACGCAGAGACCCTAGAGGCTCTGCCCCCCCCAAAGCACCTTGCACCCATGTTGATGGGGACAAGGGCCTCTTCCCCACAACACTGGCCCCCATGTGAATGAGTACCCCTACTCATTCACCAAAAAAGTATAAAAAGTCCACATCAACAGGGGGGCAAGGCGCTTGGGGGGAGGCAGAGCATCGCCCATGGGCATGTGACCTGGTATGGTTCGGGAGGCACTTGCCCCCCCCTCCCCCTTTCCTGACCTGCCAGGCTGCATGCTCAGATAAGGGTCTTGTATGACCACGCCATTTTCTTTTTCAATTTTGGTGTCGGTTTGGGGGGGGGGGGGGGCGCCACTCTGTTTTGCTTTCTTCTGCTTAAATTCATCTGTCAGTGCGAAAGCCGATAACTCATCAGTTGTTAAGGACGCGGGCGGCCAGCTTCCCAGCTTGCTCCTTAACAACCAGCTATTCTTCACACATAATTTGAATCGGTTGATCATTTTTAGACCGACCTGAATTCGAATCCTTCTGAAAATTTGGAATCAGTTAGAGAATGAATATACAAAACAAAATGAAACGAATTTTGAACAAAATTCGTTACTATTTTATTCGGAGGTTTGGATACATCTGATTCTTCAAAATAAGCAAAAATGTGTCTGAGTTTATATTTGGACTGATACTTCTAGTCAATTTTACTATCCACAGACAACGCTTTAAAAGCCTTTACAGGTTATCACTTTAGAGGTACAGAGGAGGTCTGGTGCTAGAATTACTGCTCATGATCTGGCATTCACGGTGATACCTCACATGTGTGGGGCAAACGCTATTTGCGTGCATGCCTGCGAGACTGACGCATGCGTTTGCCTTTGCTCACAAGCACAAGGGAGCGAGGACACTTTAATTTTTTACTATTATTATTTATCTATTTTTTTTCCTTCGTTTTTATTTTTACACTGTCACGCAAAAAAAAAAAATCATATAAATAAAAGCAATACATTCAGCGCAGATATATAAGACTCTCAATTGTAACCAGACTAAATAAAATGCAAGCACTTAAAAGGCAATTCATAGACCTCCTCAGCATCAATCATCAAACAATAGAGCAGCGCAAATAGTCCATCTGATAAAAAAAGGCTTAATGATATGATAGAATCACAAGAGTCCCAGGGAGTAGTGTGTGGTGTTAAATCTTTAAACATGCAGGTGAAACAGAGTAAATACAGCCACCACCGGCACTAACAGCCTTACACCTCCTTGCTGCGCCCTTAAAAGGCCATCAGGCATGTAATCCCACTCCTTGGGGATGATAGTGAATCCAGGTTTAAAACAACTGTTTGTTAATGCTCCATCAGATATAGATGATCCTCAGGCACATGCAAATAAAAATAGACACTCCCTAGTGCTCTCTGTATAAAAATCCACTGAGTTTATTTATATAAAAAGGTACTCACAAACAAAGCACCTCCACTGGTGCTAGTATGCAAACGTATACAGTAAAATCAACCCAAAAGGTGGCCACGCGGGTGACGTCCGGCGTGTATCCTCCCTCCGTATGCGTTACGTCCCATGGGTGGGGACAGGTGGT
Source organism: Glandirana rugosa (assembly GCA_018402905.1). NCBI lineage: Eukaryota > Metazoa > Chordata > Amphibia > Anura > Ranidae > Glandirana > Glandirana rugosa. Next base: position 37,977 of record BLSH010197552.1, read on the forward strand.
CACGTGACCGTGAAGTGTGATATAAATATAGATGGGTGACGTGCGTGACTCCACTCACACTAAAGAAGTCCCCGCCCATAGGACGTAACGTAATAATAATTGATGCACCTGTCAAACAGTTTTGGAAAATTGGACTTTGGGTATTGGTGGTGCCTTCACACCATGACCCTATAGAGGTACCCTTGATGAAATCAAGAATTGGCCTTGCTGTAAAAAAATGAAATTTGATGCCCTGGTCAAACAGTTTAAAAAAATTGGTCTTTGGGTGTTAGTGGAGCCTTCACCCTATAACCTTCTAGAGGTGTACCCTTGATGAAAGCAAGAATTGGCCTTGCTGTAAAAAAATTAAATTTGATGCCCCTGTCAAACAGTTGGGGTAAAATTGGGCTTTGGGTGTTGGTGATGCCTTCACTCTGTAACCTTCTAGAGGTACTCTTGATGAAAGCAAGAATTGGCCTTGCTGTAAAAAATTGAAATTTGATGTCCCTGTCACACAGTTGCGGAAAAAGTGGTCTTTGGGTGTTGGTGGTGCCTTCCCCCATAACTTCCTAGAGGTACTCTTGATGAGAGCAAGAATTGGCCTTGCTGTAAAAAAAAAATAATAATAATAATAATTGATGCACCTGTCAAACAATTGTGGAAAATTAGACTTTGGGTATTGGTGGTGCCTTCACACCATCACCCTATAGAGGTACCCTTGATGAAATCAAGAATTGGCCTTGCTGTAAAAAAAAAAAAATTGCCCCTGTCAAACAGTTGCGGAAAAAGTGGTCTTTAGGTTCTAGTGGGGCCTTCACCCTTTAACCTTCTAGAGGTATTCTTGATGAAAGCAAGAATTGGCCTCAATGTAAATTTGATGCCCCTATCAAACAGTTGTGAAAAAATTGATCTTTGGGTGTTGTTGTTGCCTTCACCCGGTAACCTTCTAGAGGTACTTTAAATGAAAGCAAGAATTGGTCTTGCTGTAAAAAAAATTGAAATTTGATGCCCCTGTCACACAGTTGCAGAAAATATGGTCTTTGGGTATTGGTGGTGCTTTCACCCATAACCTTCCAGAGATACTCTTGATGAAAGTAAGAATTGGCCTTGCTGTAAAAAACCGAAATTTGATGCTCCTGTCAAACAGAAGCAGAAAAATTGGTCTTTCGGTGCTGGTGGTGCCTTCACCCCCTAACCCTCCAGAGGTACCCTTGATGAAATCAAGAATTGGCCTTGCTGTAAAAAAAAATGTAAATTTGATGCCCCTGTCAAACAGTTGTGGAAAAATCGGTCTTTGGGCGTTGTTGTTGCCTCCCCCCCTAACCTTCTAGAGGTACTTTTAATGAAAGCAAGAATTGGCCTTGCTGTAATAAATTGAAATTTGATGCACCAGTCAAACAGTTGCGAACCATTGGTCTTTGGGTGTTAGTGGGGCCTTCACCCTATAACCTTCTAGAGGTAACCTTGATGAAAGCAACAATTGGCCTTGCTGTAAAAATTGAAATGTGATGCCCCTGTCACACAGCTGCAGAAAAATTGGTCTTTGGGTGTTGGTGGTGCTATCACCCATAACCTTCTAGAGGTACTCTTGATGAAATAAAGAATTGGCTTTGCTGTAAAAAAAAAAAAAAAATAATTGATGCACCTGTCAAACAGTTGTGGAAAAATTGGTCTTTGGGTGTTGTTGTTGCCCCTCTTAACCTTCTAGAGGTACTCTTAATGAAAGCAAGAATTGGCCTTGCTGTAATAAATTGAAATTTTATGCACTAGTCAAACAGTTGTGGAAAAATTGGGCTTTGGGTGTTGTTGTTGCCTTCACCCTGTAACCTTCTAGAGGTTAATGGAAGCAAGAGTTGGCCTTGCTGTAATAAATTGAAATTTGACGCACCAGTCAAGCAGTTGCGGATAAATTGGGCTTTAGGTGTTGGTGATGCCTTTGCTATGTAACCTTATAGAGGTACCCTTGATGAAAGCAAGAATTGGCCTTGCTGTTAAAAAATTGAAATTGAATGCCCTGGTCAAATAGTGACAGAAAAATTGGTCTTTGGGTGTTAGTGGGGCCTTCACCCCAAAACCTTCTAGAGGTACCCTTGATGAAAGCAAGAATTGGCCTTGCTGTAAAAAAAAATGTAAATTTGATGCCCCTGTCAAACAGTTGTGGAAAAATTGGTTTTTGGGTGCTGTTGTTGCCTCCCCCCCCCTAACCTTCTAGAGGTACTCTTAATGAAAACAAGAATTGGCGTTGCTGTAAAAAAAAAAAAATAATAATAATAATTGATGCACCTGTCAAACAATTGTGGAAAATTGGACTTTGGGTATTGGTGGTGCCTTCACACCATCACCCTATAGAGGTACCCTTGATGAAATCAAGAATTGGCCTTGCTGTAAAAAAATTGAAATTGATGCCCTGGTCAAACAGTTGTGAAAAATTGTTCTTTGAGTGTTAGTGGGGCCTTCATCCAATAACTTTCTAGAGGTACCCTTGATGAAAGCAAGAATTGGCCTTGCTGTAAAAAATTTAAATTTGATACCCCTGCCAAACAGTTGCGGAAAAATTGGTCTTTGGGTGTTAGTGGGGCCTTCACCCTATAACCTTCTAGAGGTAACCTTGATGAAAGCAAGAATTGGCCTTGCTGTAAAAATTGAAATGTGATGCCCCTGTCACACAGCTGCAGAAAAATTGGCCTTTGGGTGTTGGTGGTGCTATCACCCATAACCTTATAGAAGTACTCTTGATGAAATAAAGAATTGGCCTTGCTGTAAAAAAAAAAAAAATAATTGATGCACCTGTCAAACAGTTGTGGAAAAATTGGTCTTTGGGTGTTGTTGTTGCCCCCCTAACCTTCTAGAGGTACTCTTAATGAAAGCAAGAGTTGGCCTTGCTGTAATAAATTGAAATTTGACGCACCAGTCAAGCAGTTGCGGATAAATTGGGCTTTAGGTGTTGGCGGTGCCTTCACCCTATAACCTTATAGAGGTACACTTGATGAAAGCAAGAATTGGCCTTGCTGTAAAAATTTGAAATTTGATGCCCCTGGCACATAGTTGCAGAAAAATTGGTCTTTGTGTGTTGGCGGTGCCTTCACCCCGTAACCTTCTAGAGGTACTCTTGATGAAAGCAAGAATTGGCCTTGCTGTTAAAAAATTGAAATTGAATGCCCCGGTCAAATAGTGACGGAAAAATTGGTCTTTGGGTGTTAGTGGGGCCTTCACCCCAAAACCTTCTAGAGGTACCCTTGATGAAAGCAAGAATTGGCCTTGCTGTAAAAAAAAAATGTAAATTTGATGCCCCTGTCAAACAGTTGTGGAAAAATTGGTTTTTGGGTGCTGTTGTTGCCTCCCCCCCCTAACCTTCTAGAGGTACTCTTAATGAAAACAAGAATTGGCGTTGCTGTAAAAAAAAAATAATAATAATAATAATTGATGCACCTGTCAAACAATTGTGGAAAATTGTACTTTGGGTATTGGTGGTGCCTTCACACCATCACCCTATAGAGGTACCCTTGATGAAATCAAGAATTGGCCTTGCTGTAAAAAAAATTAAATTGATGCCCTGGTCAAACAGTTGTGAAAAATTGGTCTTTGAGTGTTAGTGGGGCCTTCATCCAGTAACTTTCTAGAGGTACCCTTGATGAAAGCAAGAATTGGCCTTGCTGTAAAAAATTTAAATTTGATGCCCCTGCCAAACAGTTGCGGAAAAATTGGTCTTTGGTGTTAGTGGGGCCTTCACTCTTTAACCTTCTAGAGGTACTCTTGATGAAAGCAAGAATTGGCCTCAATGTAAATTTGATGCCCCTATCAAACAGTTGGGAAAAAATTGGTATTTGGGTGTTGGTGGTGCCTTCACCCCGTAACATTCTAGAGGTACTCTTGATGAAAGCAAGAATTGGCCTTGCTGTAAAAAAAAAAAAAAAAAAAATTGATGCACCTGTCAAACAGTTGCAGAAAAATAGTTTTTTGGGTGTTGGTGGACCTTCACACCGTAACCTTCTCAAGATACTCTAGATGAAAGAAAGAATTTGCTCCTGTTTCTTCTGATTTTTGGCCCAGAGGTGCAGGAGCTCATCAACTATGTGGCCATCTTAGACCGGAGCCAGACCACGCCCCCCTGGTATGGATTTTGAGGTGAACCCCACACCAATTTTTTTTTTAAAAAATGGCATGGGTCCCCCCCAAAATCCATACCAGACCCATATCATGCATGCAGCCTGGCAGTAAAAGAAAGGGGGGGGGGTCGAGCGAGCTCTCCCCCCCCCCTCCTGAACTATACCAGGCCAAATGCTCTCAACATTACCTCCGCCAACCTGAAAACAGAAAAATAAAAGGTCCACTCCTGCTGTCTGACAGCTCTGCCGTCTCACAGTTCTTAAATAACTAAGGGTTGGGGCCACCCAGTGAAGTCACCAGGTGACCCCGCCCCATGTGACAACATCATCCCAGCATGTTCCTGATTGAGGTTATTTAAGACCTGTCAGGTGGCGGGAGCTGACCTTTTTTTTTTTTTTTCTTTTTTTTTGGGTCTGCGGCGTTCTTTATGATTGATGCTGGATTTACTTCAGGGGACATTGTTTTTTTAATAAAGGAATCGTCAAAAACTGTCTCTGTGTTTTTATTTATTTTTGACAGTCATTTTGGTGAATGAATAGAGGTACCCCTACTTATTCACATAGGGGGCCAGGATCTGGGGAAACTTTTTCTAAAGGGGGCTTCCAGATTCCGATTAGCTCCCTACCTGCAGACCCCCAAAACCACCGGCCGGGGCTGTGGAGAAGAGGCCCTCCCTGCCCCAAAGCACCCCCCATGTTGAGGGCATGTGCCCTGGTATGGTTCGGGGGGATTGCTCTCTTGTCCTCCCCCTTTCCTGGGCTGCATGCTCAGATAAGGGTCTGGTATGGATTATGGGGGGGACCCCACACCATTTAAAAAAACAAAATTGATGTGAGGTTCCCCTCAAAATCCATATCAGACCCAAAGGGCCTGGTATGGATTATAGGGTGATCCCACAGCGTTTTATTTCTTATTTTTGTTGGCGATTCTTTTTTTTTACATTCAGTTGATGACTCATCGGTTGTTAAGGACACGGCAGCTGCCTGCTCCTTAACAACCGGATATTCACAGTTTGTTAAGGAGGAAAAGAAACGCAAAACGCATTAAAAATAATGCACAAAAACACGTGTTCAAATTGCAAGATGTGCGGTAAAATCACATCAACCACAAACGCATACATGTGAACCTAGCCTTAAGGCATCCCCTAAGTATGTCATTTGAAGTATTTTTTTTTTTAATATTGCTCTTTAAGCCACCTGTAAAGACCCTCTACCCACTAAACAATACAATTTAAATATAATAGTTATCTCCCGCGCTCCAAATGACAAAAAAAAAATACAACCAATGCTGCTACTTATAACCATAAATATCAAAACCAGTTAAAATGAAATATATATAGTGACATTATGCGAGGTGCAATAGTGGATGGGCGATATTTGTCACCTTGCATGCGGTCACTTTGAGAGGACTAGTGAGAGTCCGACCCGGGTTTTGCCGAGCTGGTTTCCGGCCCGGAGTTCCTGGTCCACCCAAATCCCTCCTCAGCTGCATGAAATGACCAGGAAGAGATCTCAGTTGTGCTCTGGCCTGGGACTCGGTATGCATAGACTGAGAGAGAGCAACACTTTGAGAGCCGGTTGCTCTAAGGACTGCAAGAGAAAAGGTTTGCGTTTGTTTTGTTTGAAGGTGTTAGGGACAAGCCCGACATCGTATAGAGAGGTATCCTGCTCTGTAGTAGTTTAGCGCTGGACGGCAAGGTTTTGTTTTGCTATTATGTTTGTTTTCTGTCTTGCAACCTTTTACCAAAATAAAACTGGCAACCGCCAGGTTTTAAGGAAGTTTGACTTCAAGCTGCCTTCTTCCCAGGAAAGGTGATCCACACAAGCTAACCGCCCACACGTGGTGGAGTTTAGCGGGCAACTTTCCAAAATGGAGGAATGGGTGAAGGCCCTGCTGCATGCCAATGCAGCTTAGTTGGAAACCAACCACCAGGTCGCAGAGGCCGCTGCAGCCCAGCGGGAGGAGAGTCACCAGGCTATCGCAGCACAACAGGTGACTCAACAGGAGGCCGCTGCAGCTCAGCAGGAGATGAATCTCTGGTTTATGGAGGCTCTGGTGGAATTAAAGAAGGGAACCGCACCCTCCGTGGCAGTGGAACCAAAATTGGTATGGGCCTCTTACCACCTGCAGAAGATGACACCTGCGGATGACATGGAGGCGTGCCTCTCGACTTTTGAACGCGTCGCTCTTTGCGAAGGATGGCCAATAGAACAATGGTTGGGACTGCTAGCACCTTTTCTGACAGGTGAGCCCTAAAAGGTCTATTTTGATTTGGAACCCAATAACGCTCAGGACTTTGAGTCATTAAAATGGAGATGCTTGCATGCCTGGGTGTCACCATGGCAGTGCCTCAGTGGACCTACCAGCCACCCCGCTCCCAAATGTTTGACTTGATCCATCTCACCAAGAAGCACAGCCAGAGATGTTGCCAGGCCCTCAGATCATGGAGCGTGTGGTCATGGACCAGTATCTGCGTGCGCTCCCTGTGACTTTGAGGAAGTGGGTCAGCCATGGAGACCCCAAAACAGCAACCCAACTGGTGGACCTCGTGGAGAGATATAGTGCGGCTGAGGACTTGTGGTACCCATCTGCGCCCCCCTCCAATGTATCTAGGGGTGAAAGATCGCCCAGCGGACCCAGTAAGACTGTTCCATTGTTCAAGGGCATGGGGAAGTTTAAGACTGCTACAGCTAAAGTGACTATGGGCCCTAGACTTGGAGACTGGCCAAAGAAGCCAGAAAGGTCTTGGGGACCCTTGTGAGGACTGGGTGTAAAGCACATACAGTGCTACCGTTGTCATGCATTGGGACATATTGCTGCCAGAGATGTAATTGATGAGGAGCATTTCTGTCCCCAGCAGATTAAAACACGTGAGGGTTTGTGTTGCTAACGACTGGGCTAATAGGGTGGTCACTTCAGTTGACGTTTCTGGTGGTAATAATAAAGCAGTTGATAGTTGTGTTTGTCATGTCATGGGCACTAATGCCCATAGTTTAGTCAACAAGCTTTGTGAGCTGACAGCTCTTATGTCTATGCACAACTTGGACCTTGTTGCAATTACAGAGTTATGGTTCAAGGATTCAAATGACTGGGAAATAACTATACCAGGGTACCCACTATACAGGAATGACAGAGTAGGGAAGAGGGGAGGTGGAGTTTCCATACAGTTGTATGCAAAATTTTAGGAACCCCAGACAATTTCCATGATTGTCATTTTTAAATATTTGGGTGTGGATCAGCAATTTCATTTTGATCCATCAAATAACTGAAGGACACAGTAATATTTCAGTAGTGAAATGAGGTTTATTGGAATAACAGAAAATGTGCAATATGCATCAAAACAAAATTAGACAGGTGTATAAATTTGGGCACCCCAACAGAAAAATCCCATCAATATTTAGTAGAGCCTCCTTTAGCAGAAATAACAGCCAGGCGCTTCCTATAGCTGTAATGAGTGTCTGGATTCTGGATGAATGTATTTTGGACCATTCCTCCTTACAAAACATCTCCAGTCCAGTTGGGTATGATGGTTGCCGAGCATGGACCGCCCGCTTCAAATCACCCCACAGATGTTCAATGATATTCAGGTCTGAGGACTGGGATGGCCATTCCAGAACATTGTCCTTGTCCCTCTGCATAAATGCCCGAGTAGATTTTGAGCAGTGTTTTGGGTCGTTGTCTTGTTGAAATCTCCAGCCCCGGCGTAACTTCAACTTTGTGACCGATTCCTCAACTTTATTCTCAAGAATCTGCTGATATTGAGTGGAATCCATGCGACCCTCAACTTTACCAGATTCCCAGTACCGGCACCGGCCACAGTGCCCCACAGCATGATGGAACCTCCACCAAATTCTTCTGTGGCTAGCAAGGGTTTTTCTTGGAACGCTGTGTCCTTTTGCCGCCATGCATAACGCCCCTTGTTATGACCAAAAATGAAGCTGGCTTGTCCAAATGTGTGTTTGCATCCCTCAAGCGACTCCGTTTGTGGCTGTGTGCAGAAAAGGCTTCTTTCCCATCCCCCATACAGCTTCTCCCTGTGCAAAGTGCGCTGAATTGTTGAACGATGCACAGTGACCCCATCTGCAGCAAGTTGATGTTGGAGGTCTTTGGAGGTGGTCTGTGGGCTGTTTTTGACTGTTCTCACCATCCTTCGCCTTCTCCCCATCCTTCGCCTTCGCCTCTCCAATATTTTATGTGGCTGCCACTTGTGGCCTTAACAACAACTGTTCCTGTGGTCTTCCATTTCCTCACTATGTTCCTCACAGTGGACACTGACAGCTTATATCTCTGCCATAACTTTTTGTAGCCTTCCCCTAAACCAGGGATATGCAATTAGCGGACCTCCAGCTGTTGCAGAACTACAAGTCCCATGAGGCATAGCAAGACTCTGACAGCCACAAGCATGACACCCAGAGGCAGAGGCATGATGGGACTTGTAGTTTTGCAACATCTGGAGGTCCGCTAATTGCATATCCCTGCCCAAAACCACAATGTAGAACAATCTTTGTTTTCAGGTCATTTGAGAGTTGTTAAGAGGCCCCCCTGTTGCCACTCTTCAGAGGAGAGTCAAAGAGAACAACAACTTGCAATTGACCACCTTAAATACCTTTTCTCATGATTGGATGCACCTGTCTATGAAGTTCAAGGCTTAATGATCTCTCCAAACCAATTGTGTGTTCCAATTAATCAGTGCTAAGTAGTTACAGGTATTCAAATCAACAAAATGACAAGGGTGCCCAAATTTATGCACCTGTCTAATTTCATTTTGATGCATATTGCGCATTTTCTGTTAATCCAATAAACTTAATTTCACTACTGAAATATTGCTGCGTCCTTCAGTTATTTGATAGATCAAAATGAAATTGCCGATCCAAACACCCAAATATTTATAAATGACAATCATGGAAATTGTCAGGGGTTCCTCAACTTTTACATACAACTGTACATCCCTGGCTTATCCATCCATGCATCCCTGGCTCATCCATCCATGCATCCCTGGCTCATCCATGCATCCCTGGCTCATCCATACATCCCTGGCTCATCCATCCATGCATCCTTGGCTCATCCATATATATCTGGCTCATCCATCCATGCATCCCTGGCTCATCCATACATCCCTGGCTCATCCATCCATGCATCCTTGGCTCATCCATACATATCTGGCTCATCCATCCATGCATCCCTGGCTCATTTATACATCCCTGGCTCATCCATCCATCCCTGGCTCATCCGTCATTGGGTCACCCATATCTGGCTCATCCATCCATCCCTGGTTCACCCATACCTGGCTCATCCATCCATCCATGGCTCACCCATCCATCCCTGGCACACCCGTCTCTGGCTCACCCATTCC
>BLSH010197552.1:47425-57823 GCA_018402905.1 Glandirana rugosa
CACCGTACCTACACCTGTCTACTCGGTCCCTACCTTGTACCTACTCGTACTTAGAGCTACCTACTCGGTCCCTACCTACCTACTCGGTCCCTACCACCTACCTACTCGGTCCCTACCTACTTACTCGTTCACTACCTCGTACCTACTCGGTTACTACCCACTCGGTCCCTACCGACTCGGTACCTACTCACTCGGTCCTTTACCCACTCGGTCCCTACCCACTCGGTACCTGCCCACTCGGTCCTTTACCCACTCGGTCCGTACCCATTTTGTCCTTGACCCACTCGGTCCCTGACCCACTCGGTCCCTACCCACTCGGTCCCTGACCCACTGAGTCCCTGCCCACTCGGTCCCTACCTACCCACTCGGTACCTACCTACCTACTCCGTCCACACCCACTCGGTACCATCCATGGCTCACCCACACCTGCCTCATCCATCCATCCATGGCTCACCCATCCATCCCTGGCTCACCCGTCCCTGAGTCACCCAGTCCCTGGCTCACCCATCCCTGGCTCACCCAGTCCCTGGCTCACCCAGTTCCTGTTTTACCCATGCCTGGCTCACCCATTTCCTGGCTCACCCGTCCATGGCTCACCCATCCCTGGCTCACCCATTTCCTGGCTCACTCATCCATGGCTCAGCCATCCCTGGCTCACCCATCATTGGCTCATCCATGCTCCATCACTTGCTCATTCATCCATCCCTGGCTCATCCATCCACCATCCCTGGCTCATCCATCCATCCCTGGCTCATCCATCGAGATTCATGCTCATCCATGTTCCATCCCTGGCTCATCTGTCCACATCCATGCCACTATAGTGCCTCACAAAAGTATGATAGTTATTCAAATTAGATATAAAATGTGTGTCCCTATAATGCCTCATGGTGCTCCCTGCATGTTGGGCCTTTGTATGTGGCCAGGCTTTGGAAAAACCTCTCACATGTGGTATTGCCATACTTGGGACAAGTAGCAGAATATATATTTTGAGGTGCAATTTTTGTTACGTAAATGCTATGTGTTAGACATATTGGATAAATGGACAACTTTGTATAAGGAAAATACGTTTTCATTTTCTTTTCACATTTTCCAAAAACTTGTGGAAAAATATGACATGGTCATAAAACGCCTCATAGATATACGTTGGGGTGTTTACTTTCCAAAATGGGGTAATTTCGGTGTTTCTATTGTCCTGGTGCTCCAGGGCCTTCAAAAGTGTGATAGGTAGTCAAGATATTTTATGCGTAATTTATGCTCCCAGAACGCCTGATGGTGCTCCCTGCATGTTGGGCCTGTGTATGTGGCCAGGCTGTGTAAAAGTGTCACACATGTGGTATCGCCATACTCAGGAGAAGTAGCAGAATGTATTTTGGGGTGTCATTTGTGGTATGCATATGCTGTGTGTGATAAATAACCCGTTATTATGACAATTTTATGAGAAAAATAAAAATTTTCATTTTGCAAAGAATTGTGGGAAAAAATTACATATTCAAAAAACTCACCATGCCTCTTGCTAAAGTACCTAGGACTGTCTACTTTCTAAAAAGGGGTCATTTGGGGGGTATTTGTACTTTCCTGGCTTGTTAGGGTCTCAAGAAATGAGATCGGCCGGCAGTACATCAGATGTGATCAATTTTCAATGATTGCCGCCATAGCTTGTAGAATCTATAACTTTCACAAAGACCAAATAATAAATACAATTTTACCAAATAATATATAATTTGGGTTATTTTTACTAAAGATATGTAGCAATATAAACTCTGTCCAAAATTTATGAAGAAAAATTACTAACTTGCAAAATTTTATAACAGAAACGAAGAAAGATGCATTTTTTTACTAAATTTTCTGTTTTTTTTCATTTATAGAGCAAAAAATAAAAAACCCAGTGGTGATTAACTACCACCAAAAGAAAGCTCTATCTATGTGAAAAAAGGACAAAAATTTAATATGGGTACAGTGTAGTTGAGTAATTGTCATTCAAAGTGTGAGAGCACTGAAAGCTGAAAATTGGTCTGGTTAGGAAGGGGGTTTAAGTGCCCAGTGGTCAAGTGGTTAATGTATAGAAAGCAATAAGGTAAAAAACCTTCTGCCTTTAGAACCACTTTAACAAAAAAAAAAACTGTGGGGTTCTCTTTAATTTCTAACCAAACCCAGGTTATCCAGGTGTGCAGAGCCTTGGTGGCAAGTAAAAGAAAGCAAGTGAGAGTGCAAAACCCCCTCCCACACACTTCCTGAACCAGACCACATGCCTTGCAATATTGGCACGTTATCCGAAGGTCTGCAAACTTTCCAAACAAAGGGCCAGTTTACTGCCCTTCAAAGCTTAGCGGGGTAGGAGTGTTGCCAGTCTGAGTAGAAAATGCTCCATCATTGTTAGGAATAAACATTGCCATAAGCTTTGTGGTCAGTGGGAGTAAAAAAATTACATAATCGGTGTAAGTGAGAGGAATAGTGCCCCGTCATTGGTATCAGTGGGAGGAATAGTGCCCCATCATTGGTATCAGTGGGAGGAATAGTGCCCCATCATTGGCATCAGTGGCAGGAATATTGCCCCATCATTGGTATCAGTGGGAGGAATAGTGCCCCATCATTGGTATCAGTGGGAGGAATAGTGTCCCATCATTGGTATCAGTGGGAGGAATAGTGCCCCATCATTGGTATCAGTAGGAGGAATAGTGCCCCATCATTGGTATCAGTGGGAGGAATAGTGCCCCATCATTGGTCTCAGTGGGAGGAATAGGGGCCCATCATTGGTGTCAGTGGGAGGAATTGTGCCCCATCATTGGTGTCAGTGGGAGGAATAGTGTCCCATCATTGGTGTCAGTGGGAGGAATAGTGTCCCATCATTGGTATCAGTGGAAGGAATAGTGCCCCATCATTGGTATCAGTGGGAGAATTAGTGCCACATCATTGGTATCGGTGGGAGGAATAGTGCCCCACCATTGGTGTCAGTGGGAGGAATAGTGTCCCATCATTGGTATCAGTGGGAGGAATAGTGCCCCACCATTGGTATCAGTGGGAGGAATAGTGTCCCATCATTGGTGTCAGTGGGAGGAATAGAGCCCCATCATTGGTATCAGTGGGAGAAATAGTGCCCCATCATTGGTATCAGTGGGAGGAATAGTGCCCCATCATTGGTGTCAGTGGGCGGAATAGTACCCCATCATTGGTGTCAGTGGGAGGAATAGTGCCCTATCATTGATGTCAGTGGGAGGAATAGTGTCCCATCATTGGTATCAGTGGGAGAAATAGTGCCCCATCATTGGTATCAGTGGGAGGAATAGTGCCCCATCATTGGTGTCAGTGGGGGGAATAGTAGCCCATCATTGGTGTCAGTGGGAGGAATAGTGTCCCATCATTGGTGTCGGTGGAAGGAATAGAGCCCCATCATTGGTGTCAGTGGGAGGAATAGTGTCCCATCATTGGTATCAGTGGGAGAAATAGTGCCCCATCATTGGTGTCAGTGGGAGGAATAGTGCCCCATCATTGGTGTCAGTGAGAGGAATAGTGCCCCATCATTGGTGTCAGTGGGAGGAATAGTGTCTCATCATTGGTGTCAGTGAGAGGAATAGTGCCCCATCATTGCTGTCAGTGGGAGGAATTATTATTATTATACAGGATTTATATAGCGCCAACAGTTTGCGCAGCGCTTTACAATATAAAAAGAGACATTACAGCAACAGTACAACTTAAAACAAGAGGGTTAGAGGGCCCTGCTCCTCTGAGCTTACAATCTAAGAGGGGGGGCTGGTGAAACAAAAGGTAGGGACTGTGAGGGATGAACTGATGAGGGGAGTAGAAGATTCCGTTGTTAGCTGGAGGCAGGATAGGCCTCCTTGAAGAGATGAGTTTTCAGGGATTGCCTAAAAGTGGACAGAGTAGGGGATAGGTGGACAGATTGGAGTAGAGAGTTCCAGAGGATGGAAGAGGCTCTGGAGAAGTCCTGGAGACGAGCATGGGAGGAGGAGACAAGGGAGATAGAGAGCAGAAGGTCCTGGGAGGAGCGGAGAGGACGGTTTGGGTGATATTTGGAGATAAGATTGGTAATGTAGCTTGGGGCAGAATTGTAAATTACTTTGTATGTCATGGTTGGGATTCTTTGGAAAATGGGAAGCCAGTGGAGGGATTGGCAGAGAGGAGTGGAGGACACCAAACTGTTCGTAAGCTGGATGAATCTGGCAGCAGCATTCATGATAGGATTGAAGAGGGGATTGCTTGTGGAGAGGGAGGCCAATGAGGAGGGAGTTACAATAGTCAAGGCGAGAGATAACAAGGGAGTGAATAAGTTGCTTAGTGGTGTCAATGGTTAGGAAGGGGCGTGTTTTGGAGAAGTTTCGGAGGTGAAGTCGGCACCATTTGTATAGTGATTGGATTTGGGGCTGAAAGGTCAGGTCAGAGTCCAGGATTACACCTAGGACCTTGGCATGAGGAGAGGGACCGATGGTTGTATTATTGATCTTGATGGAGAAGTCAGGGGGAGGGGCAGGGGCTGGAGGAAAAATTATGAGCTCGGTTTTAGAAAGATTGAGTTTGAGGAAGCGGTGTGGCATCCATGTTGATATGTCGGTTAGTAAATTAGTAATGCGAGAGGAGACTGAATGAGGTGAGGAGTAGAGAGATAGATTTGTGTGTCGTCAGCATAGAGGTGGTACTGGAAGCCATGTGAGTTTCTTAACAGACCAAGGGAGGAGGTGTAAATGGAGAAGAGAAGGGGTCCAAGGACAAAACCCTGAGGTACCCCAACTGAAAGAGGGAGTGGAAAGGAGGAAACAGAGTTATAGGTCACACTGAAGGAGCGCTGTGATAGGTAGGAGGGGAACCAGGAGAGAGCAGAGCCTTGAAGGCCAAGAGAGTGGATTTTTTTGAGGAGGAGGGGATGGTCAACAGTATCAAAGGCTGCCGAGAGGTCGAGTAGTATGAGTATGGAGCAGTATGAGTATGGAGCAGTATGAGTATGGAGTAGTATGAGTATGGAGTAGTATGAGTATGGAGTAGTATGAGTTTGGAGTAGTATGAGTTTGGAGTAGTATGAGTATGGAGTAGTATGAGTATGGAGTAGTATGAGTATGGAGTAGTATGAGTATGGAGTAGTATAAGTATAAAGTAGTATGAGTATGGAGTAGTATGAGTATGGAGTAGTATGGGGATGGAGTAGTATGAGTATGGAGTAGTATGAGTATGGAGTAGTATGAGTATGGAGTAGTATGAGGATGGAGTAGTATGAGGATGGAGTAGTATGAGTATGGAGTAGTATGAGTATGGAGTAGTATAAGTATAAAGTAGTATGAGTATGGAGTAGTATGGGGATGGAGTAGTATGGGGATGGAGTAGTATGAGTATGGAGTAGTATGAGTATGGAGTAGTATGGGGATGGAGTAGTATGAGTATGGAGTAGTATGAGGATGGAGTAGTATGAGGATGGAGTAGTATAAGTATGGAGTAGTATGAGTATAGAGTAGTATGGGGATGGAGTAGTATGAGGATGGAGTAGTAGGAGTATGGAGTAGTATGAGGATGGAGTAGTATGAGTATGGAGTAGTATGAGGATGGAGTAGTATGAGTATGGAGTAGTGGCCATTGGATTTAGCAGTTAGCAGGTCATTAGTGAGCTTTAGTAAGGCAGTTTCAGTGGAGTGTAACAAGTGAAAGCCTGGCTGTAATGGGTCGAGAAGGTTGTTGTCAGTGAGGTAGGAGCCAAGATGGTTGTAGACTAAGCGTTCCAAAAGTTTTGATGCAATTGGAGCAAGGAGATTGGTCTTAAGTTGTTCAGGTTGGTGGGATCCAGTGAGGGCTTTTTAAGTATGGGGGTGATCAGGGCGTGTTTTAGAGGGGAGGGGAAGGTGCCAGTAGAGAAGGAGAGATTGAAGATGTGGGTGAGGGAGCATAAGATAGAAGAAGAGGGTGACCATAGTAGATGTGAGGGAACAGGATCCAGGGGACAGATGGTAAGGTGGGCTTCTGCGAAAACTTTAGAGACCTCTTCGGTAGTAGCAAGGTCAAAAGAGGAGAGTGCTGAGAGTGCAGTTGTATAGGGTATGTTACGTGGGTTAGATGTCTGGGCAGTGGAGATGCCCCCAAAAATTGCATCAATCTTGTTTTTGAAGTGATTGGCAATCTCGTGAGCAGTGAGAGAGTGACTGGGTGGAGGTGGTGGTGGAAAAAGTAGAGAGTTAAAAGTAGAGAAGAGACAACGAGGACTGGAAGACAGAGTATTATTGAGGGCGACAAAGTAGGTTTGTTTGGCAGCATGGAAGGGTGAATTGTATTTTAAGAAGGTGGATTTATATTGGGTGAATGCATGCTGGGAGTTGGTTTTACGCCACAATCGCTCCAGTGCTCGGCTTTGTTTCTTAAGGTTTCTGGTATTGTCGGTCTGCCAAGATTGTAATGGTCTGGGCCTGACATTTTGTGTAGTAAGAGGAGCAAGAGAGTCCAGTGAGGATGAAAGTGAATTGTTGTAGATAGTGGTGGCCAGGTCGGGGCAGGACAGGGGTGAGATTTTGTCATGGAGGTGGTCAGTAGCAGAGTAGAAATGAGAAGGAATAAAGTTGGGAAGGTTTCTGTGGGTAATGGTTTTCTGTTTGGAGGGACAGGTGGTTGGAGATGAGCACATTGTGAAAGTGATGAGGTTGTGGTCAGAGAGAGGAAAGGGGTGTTGGTGAGGTTGTAGGGGGTGCAAAGATGGGAGAAATCAAGGCTGAGGGTATTATCATCGGAGTGAGTGGGGGACTGTGTCCATTGTGTTAGGTCAAAGGATGAGGTTAAGTTGAAAAGTTGGGATGCAGCTGGGCTGTTAACATTGGTGGGGATGTTGAAATCACCAAGGATAATAGTGGGTAATGTGGAGGAGAGAAAGCACGGTAGCCAGGCAGAGAAGTCATCAAGGAAGCGTGACTCCGGTCCAGGAGGCTGATAGATCACTGCAATGCTTAGAGAAATGGGAGAAAACAGACAAATACAATGTGACTCAAAAGAAGAGAAGGATAGAGAGGGAGGGGAAGCCAGAACTTGAAAGGGGCTCAGTGGGGAGAGAAGGAAACCAACTCCACATCCTCTCCGTCCACTGGGTCTGGGTGAGTGAGTCCAGTGGAGGCCTCCATGGGAGAGAGCTGCGTGGGAGGCAGAACCTGACTCTTGCAGCCATGTTTCTGTGATTGCAAGAAGATTAAGGGAGTGGGAGGCAAAAAGGTCATGGACAGAAGTGAGTTTATAGGAATAGAGCCTCATCATTGGTGTCAGTGGGAGGAATAGTGCCTCATCATTGGTGTCAGTGGGAGGAATAGTGTCCCATCATTGGTATCAGTGGGAGGAATAGTGCCCCATCATTGGTGTCAGTGGGAGGAATAGTGCCCCATCATTGGTGTCAGTGGGAGGAATAGTGTCCCATCATTGGTGTCAGTGGGAGGAATAGGCCCCATCATTGGTGTCAGTGGGAGGAATAGTGCCCCATCATTGGTGTCAGTGGGAGGAATAGGCCCCATCATTGGTGTCAGTGGGAGGAATAGTGCCCCATCATTGGTATCAGTGGGATGAATAGTGCCCCATCATTGGTGTCAGTGGGAGGAATAGTGTCCTAAGGGCCAATAAACACAAAGTGCAACATCTAGCCTGTGGGTCACAGTTTGGAGACCCCTTGCTCTAAACTATCAGATCCTTTTTCTGGTGGGAGTTGCTGAGGTCGGGAAGGCAGGGGGTATTATTGTCAGAGGGATACATTGTAAAATATGACTATAAATATTTAATAAAAAGATACATTTTCAGAAACACTGACAGGGAAAAGACTACAGATGATCAGATTCTCAAATATTTGGTAATATTAAAAGTTCTGCATTTGGTACAAGAAGGTTGTTTTTCTTCTTCTTGCACCGCCTTGGTTTACATCCGTTGTGAAATGTGCGCTCCGCCGATTTATATAAAATGAGGGATTTGTGCAAAGAAAGAAGAACTGATAGCTCACTGCAAAGACCACTTCCTCTTCTGCTGGCAAGCTGTGTGGTTAAAGCGCTGAGCATTGTTTACTTTCTATTCAATGTCTATCAGTTTATCCCTTCCAGGTATTTATTACCTCTCACAGAGATCACAGCACCCCCCCCCCCAACAATACTTTCATCTGATTTCAGCACCATCTTTGTTCAGGCATCATTCAGGGTCACCCTCTACTTCTGGACGGGAATGCCAGCTGAGATCTTGGGGACTGTACAGTTCTTGTTCACAAATGTCTGACGCAGATCAGCCCCCTGCAGCAGCCTCTCACCTTGCAGTCTGATCACTGGGGAGGGGAGACTGAGGAAATGCCTCCTCCTGCCTGCAGCAGACCAATGACATCAACTCACCCAGTAAAAAGCCACCACCTGGAGCTCAAGGGTGGCTTTTATTAAAAAAAAGTGACTTTTTCTAGGAAAATAACCCCATTTCCGTATATCGTGACTTGCCGGGGATTTGTTCTTCGAGTTTCTCAACTTTTGGGGTAGTCGCAAGTATATAATGGCTTTCAGTTCAGATTTTAAAATGTAAAAGTGGGGTAGACCGATGGGACTGGAGGCGTGGTATTTCTGAAGATGTCCGTGGCATTGTACATTCAGTTCACCGCCTAGGGCACATCTGTTGATCCTGCCAGAAAACCAGTTTCCTTGTAACTTCCTGTGCACTGCACTGATATCTCAATGTTATCAGCTTTGCTACATCTCTCTCATTGAAAGCATTATGTTACATTGTATCTGTTCAATAAATTATTATTATTATTATTATACAGCATTTATATAGCACCAGCAGTTTGTGCAGCGCTTTACAAAATGAGGGCAGACAGTACAATAAAATACAGGAGGAATCAGAGGGCCCTGCACCTTAGAGCTTACAATCTAGGAGGGAGGGTCAAGTGAAACAAAAGGTAATACCTGTGGGGGAGGAGCTGATGAAGAAAAATGAAAATGTAGTTGTTAGGTGGAGGCAGGATAGGCTTCTCCGGAGAGAAGGGTTTTCAGAGATTGCCTAAAAGCTAAGTAGGAGATACTCAGACAGATTGGGGTAGGAAGTTCCAGAGGATGGGAGAGGCTCGGGAGAAGTCCTGGAGGCGAGCAAAGGAGGAGGTGATGAGGGGGCTGGAGAGCAGGAGGTCTTGGGAGGAATGAAGAGAACGATTAGGTTGGTATTTTGAGACCAGGGTGGTGATGTAGCTGGGAGCTAAATGCAAATAATACAGTTGATCCCGCCGGAAATCATCACTTCCTGTGAGCCTCTTTTCTACTCTTATCAATTATATTGTTCCCAGGTATCCCTTTTGAATACCCTTCCCCCATAGGTGTGTGCAGCCCATTGCATTAGGGTGTGCACCACATGAGATAGGTGTCAGTAGTTTATTTTTATTTTTACAATTTTTTTTATTTTGTTTTCCATTTTTTTAGGAGCCCTGCTGGGGGGGGGGGGCTTTGGTGAAATATCAGGGGTCTAAATAGACCCCTGATGTCTCACTTTAGAGACAGAGAAAGAGACTGAGGACAGAGATTCCCCCATCCCTTTCTCTGCAGCCAGGCAGCAGGGGGAATCTGCACAGTACAGGGTGATTAGGGTGTGCCCAGGCACACCTGCCACCCTATGTGTGCATGCCTATGAGAGGAGGAGGTGCTCTGTAGCATAGCTCCCAACTGATTTTGAAGGGCTGTCCCTGATTTGGACCCTCTGTCCCTCTTTCCTCCTCATTTGCCCCTCGTGTTGCTCTGAGTTGTATATAAAATGCAGCGTCATGTGTCAGCAAACATTTCCTCCCTCCCCTCCAAAAAAATGAAAGCTCTAATGTTCGCACTTACCCCTAAGCATAAATTTCCTTTGCAAGCCAAAGTTCTCCCCAAGCAAAAATCCCCCCTTTTCTACTACAAATCCTTCCCCTCCCAGCTCAAATCCTCTCCTTTCCTAAATATTCCTCCCCCACCACAAATCCTCTACCCCTCATATTTCCCCCTGAGCATAAATCCTTCCACCCTCCTGCACAAATCCCCCAAAATCACCTCTCCTAACACAAATCCCACCCCCCCAAAAAAAAATCCTCTCCTAGCTGAGATCCCCCAATCATCCCTACTGCATTCAGTGGCGGGGCAAGGTCACCTAGTGCCCGGGGCAGAGATACTAAATGGTGCCACCCCTGCATTAAGTGTCAGCAAAATCTCCTCCCTTCCCTCCCAAAAAAAATGACAGCACTAATCTTCGCACTTACCCCATAAGCATAAATTCCCTTTGCAAGCCAAAGTTCTCCCCAAACAAAATTTCCCCCTCTTCCAGTACAAATTCCCCTCCACCCAGGACAAATCCTCTCATTTCCTAAATACCCCACACATCCTTGACTCCTCATATTTCCATCTGAGCATAAATCATCTTCCCCCTGCACAAATCACCTCTCCAAGCACT
>BLSH010197552.1:80352-90430 GCA_018402905.1 Glandirana rugosa
CCACATACGTCATGACATACACCGGTCTCCACACCACCCGACATACAGTACTGCATACACCAGCGCCACCACACCTCTGGCCACATACAGTACTGCATACACCAGCGCCACCACACCTCTGGCCACATACAGTACTGCATACACCAGCGCCACCACACCTCTGGCCACATACAGTACTGCATACACCAGCGCCCCCGCACTCCTGGCCACATACAGCATTGCATACTCAGAGGCTTGAATCCTGCTCGACTTGCGAGAAGGCGCTAGCAAACCGAGACAGGATTTAAAAAAATAAAAAACAGCTCGTATATCGAAATGCTTGTAAGCCGCGCTACTCGCAATCCGAGGTTCCACTGTAATATATGTATATTTATAAAACTAAAAGGAATACTATGTACTATCTTCATTCACTCCTGTAGTATGTGGGGTGCGGGTGCAGGAGGGGTCACCTTACACGTTGGGCAGCTGAAGATCTCTTCTTTGTTACAAAGATACAAAAAGAGAAAATGGCGCACTTTCCGCCAATGCCGTCTAATGAGGAAGATGAGCGTAAAACGCGTAAGCCACCAGTCACAACGGTGAAATGCGTCAGTCTGATGACTGAATCCAAGCAATATGAGAAAGCCGAGGATTCCGACACACACATCTCTGATAATGATCACACAAGAGGAAGGGAGTTCCTCAGGAGGTTATTTTAAGAAGTAAAAAAAATATATATATTCTGCATGCTTAACGCATTATACACATTAAATATTACAAATAAAAAAAAATGCATAAAAATTATCTTATATGTACTTAATCAATTTTAATTACCTATAGAGCTATTTTAAGATGTAGAAAACTGAAAGTTCATAGGAAATATTCTATGATTGTATAATAAATATTTTGGAATGGAATTGTAATTAGAGTTAAAATGAATAAAAATATATAAATGTAGCAAAGTATAACAAAAAAAAAAAATAAAAATAAAAATAGCGTGGACTAATACACTCTGCGTGTTTAAATCATTTTAATATACAACACTGTATATTACAAAATATAAAATGCATAAAAAATTAGTTGATAAATACAAAATGAATTGGCATCGCCTACAGAGCTCTTGTAAGATGTAGAAAACTTGAGGGTAGCAATTAAATCCAATTGGAAATATTTTATGATTGGAAGGATTTTGGATTGAATATGGAATTGTAATGAAAGTTACACTGGATAAAATATATAACCCTAGCAAGAAAAAATGAAAAATGAGTGTAAACACAAATAAAAAAAAAAAACAAAAATGCTTAAAAATGTGTGAGCTGATCTGTGTGCCTAAATCATTTTATTATACACATTAAATATTACAAAAAAAAATGCAAAATAAAAATTGCTTTAAAATGAGCTGATATTTTCAAAATCAATTGGCATTATTTATAAAGCTATTGTAAGATGTAGAAAAATTGAAGGTAACTATGAAAGTCAATTGGAAATATTTTATGATTGGATGATTAGGATTTTGGATTAAAAATGGAATTGTAATGAGATTTAAAATTAATTAAAAATCATAAAAATACAAAATAAAATAATGCATAACAAATGTGTGAGCTGATATACTCTACAAATAAACACATTAAATATTTAAAAAAAAATGCAAAAAAAATTGCATAAAAATTAGCTGATAGATTCCAAATCAACTGGCATTATCTATAGAGCTATTGTAAGATGTAACAATGAAAGTGAACTGGCAATATTGTATGATTGGATGAATAAATAAATTGACGGTGCTATATAAGTACCTGAAATAAATAAATAAGGATTTTGGATTAATTATGGAATTGAAATGAAAGTTAAAATTAGTAAAAACTAAAAAAATGCATAAAAAATGAGTTGATATACTCTCTGTGCTTCCATCATTTTATTATACACATTAAATATTACAGGAAAAGAAAATGCATAAAAAAAAATGTGTGCGCTTATACAGTATAATCTGTGTGCTTAAATCACTTCATATACATCTTAAATATTACAGAATAAAAAATACATAAAAATGAGCTGTTAAAGTGAAAATAAGTAAAAACTAAAAAAAATAAGAGAGCTGATATATTCTGTGTGCTTCCATCATTTTATTAGATGCATTAAATATTACAGGATAAAAAATGCATAAAAAAATCAGCTGATATATTAAAAATTAATTGGCATTATTTATAAAGCTATTTTGAGATGTAGAAAAATTGAAGGTAACTATGAAAGTCAATTGGAAATATTTTATGATTGGATAATTAGGATTTTGGATTAACAATTGAATTGTAATGAGAGTTAAAATGAATAAAAATAAAAAAAACAAAATAAAATAATGCATAAAAAATGCGTGAGCTGATATACTCTGCATGCTTAAATAATTTTAATAAACACATTAAATATTACAAAAAAATGCTAAATAAAAATTGCATAAAAATTAGCTGATAGATTCCAAATCAACTGGCATTATCTATAGAGCTATTGTAAGATGTAGCAATGAAAGTGAACTGGAAATATTGTATGGCTGGATGATAGCGCTGTGGAAATTGACAGTGCTATATAAGTACCTGAAATAAATAAATAAGGATTTTGGATTAATTATGGAATTGAAATGAAAGTTAAAATGAGCAAAAACGAATAAAATGCTTAAAAAATGAGTTGATATACTCTGTGTGCTTCCATCATTTTATTATACACATTAAATATTACAGGAAAAGAAAATGCATAAAAAAATGTGTGAGCTTATACAGTATACTCTGTGTGCTTAAATCACTTCATATACATCTTAAATATTATATATTGTAAAAAAAAAAAAAAATGCATAAAATGAGCTGTTAAAGTTAAAATAAGTAAAAACTAAAAAAAAAATGCATAAAAAATGAGAGAGCTGATATATTCTGTGTGCTTCCATCATTTTATTATATGCATTAAATCTTACAGGATAAAACATGCATAAAAAATCAGCTGATGTATTAAAAATTAATTGGCATTATTTAAAAAGCTATTTTGAGATGTAGAAAAATTGAAGGTAACTAGGAAAGTCAATTGGAAATATTTTATGATTGGATAATTAGGATTTTGGATTAACAATTGAATTGTAATGAGAGTTAAAATGAATAAAAATAAAAAAAACAAAATAAAATAATGCATAAAAAATGTGTGAGCTGATATACTCTGCATGCTTAAATCATTTTAATAAACACATTAAATATTACAAAAAAATGCAAAATAAATATTGCATAAAAATGAGCTGATATTTTCTAAATCAATTGGCATTATTTAAAAAGCTATTTTGAGATGTAGAAAAATTGAAGGTAACTAGGAAAGTCAATTGGAAATATTTTATGATTGGATAATTAGGATTTTGGATTAACAATTGAA
This sequence comes from Glandirana rugosa, assembly GCA_018402905.1. Taxonomy (NCBI): domain Eukaryota; kingdom Metazoa; phylum Chordata; class Amphibia; order Anura; family Ranidae; genus Glandirana; species Glandirana rugosa. The sequence goes on from BLSH010197552.1 coordinate 83,728, forward strand.
TTGTAATGAGAGTTAAAATGAATAAAAATAAAAAAAACAAAATAAAATAATGCATAAAAAATGTGTGAGCTGATATACTCTGCATGCTTAAATCATTTTAATAAACACATTAAATATTACAAAAAAAATGCAAAATAAAAATTGCATAAAAATGAGCTGATAGATTCCAAATCAACTGGCATTATTTATAAAGCTATTGTAAGATGTAGCAATGAAACAATGTAACAATGAAAGTGAACTGGAAATATTGTATGATTGGATGATAGCGCTGTGTAAATTGACGGTGCTATATAAGTACCTGAAATAAATAAATAAGGATTTTGGATTTATTATGGAATTGAAATGAAAGTAAAAACGAATAAAATGCATAAAAAAATGAGTGAGTTGATATACTCTGTGTGCTTCCATCATTTTATTATACACATTAAATATTACAAAAAAACTGCAAAATACAAATTGCATAAAAATGAGCTGATCGATTCCAAATTAACTGCCATCATCTAGAGCAGTGGTTCTCCACCCTGTCCTCGAGTACCCCCAACAGGCCATGTTTGCAGGTTTTCCTTTATCTTGCTCAGGTGCTTTAAATCAGAGTCTATGGGGCTTGGTATATTGGACAGCTATTTTATCTAAGAGAAATTCCCAAAACATGGCCTGCTGGGGGTACTTGAGGACAGGGATGAGAATCACAGCTATTGTAAGATGTAGAAAACTTGAGGGTATGAAAACGGAAAATTGTATCAAATACTTACCGTAATTTTCCTTTCCTGACGCCAAACCATGGCAGCATACCTGTGATAGAGCTCCGCCTCTTGACCACTCCCTCAGGACCAGTGAATAGCATAAATAAAGGCATAGTTAGCCACCCCCCCATTCTTTGTAACAAGCTACATACCGAAACGCACAGGGTGGGCCCGTATGCTGCCATGGTTTGGCGTCAGGAAAGAAAATTATGGTAAGTATTTGATACAATTTTCCGTTTTCCTGTCGCCAACATGGCAGCATACCAGTGATAAATAACCAGCTGACAGGGTGGGTTCTACTTGCCAAACCAATATTCTAATTAGGATGGGACAGTGGGCTGAGTAGTCCTTCCTATAAAGTCCTCTGATGACAAGGCACCTATGTCTACTCTGTAAAGTTTGAGTAGGAATGCTGGGATGACCATGATACTTCTACAGATCGATACTATGGATGCTCCCAAGTGGGCTGCCTATGAGACTGCAATCACTCTGGTAGAGTGCACCACCGCTGACGGAGGCTCATGCCCCCTTGCCCTATATGCACCACCAAGCCTGCTAGAGTCCAGGCAGTAACCTCTTTTCCTTGATGATCACCAGCTGGAGTTACAAAAGGCTTATTAGATGATCTGAAAGGAGCAATTGTGGACAGGTGCTTCTTTCTGAAAACTTCCAGGTCCGTGTGACTTTCTGGAAATTTAGGCAATTCCCAGATGTCTGTTAACCACTTGCTGACCGCCAACCGCAGGTTGACGGTGACAAAGTGGTTCGATATCATCTGACGGCGGCTGTGAGATCGCGCACTGTGAGCGCGCGCATGCCGCCGGAGGCGCGCCCGTGCACTCACTGTGTTCGGGGAGGGCCAGGGAGCGGGTGCGGTGGCCTCGATCGCCGACGGCTACCCGCGATGCCCCCCCCCCGGAGTGAAAGAACGGAGGTCGGTGTAAGTAAACACGGACCTCCGTTCTGTGAGAGGGGGAAGGGCTGTGATCACAGCCTTCCTGTACATGGAAGCTGTGACCACTTCCCTTCCCCTGCTAGGGCAGCCCACGCACAGTTAGAACGACCAGGGAACACACCTTAGAGCGCCCCCTGCAGGTTAACCCCTTCACTGGCAATGGCATTTACACAGTAATCAGTGCATTTTTATAGCACTGATCGCTGTATAAATGCCAATGGTCCCAAAAAAGTGTCAAAATGGTCCGACATGTCCGCCGCAATATCGCAGTACCGCTAAAAATCGCAGATCGGCGCCATTACTAGTAAAAAATAAAAAAAAATTTAAAAAAAACCCCAAAAATGAATTCTCATCATCCGTAAACGCGGCCACTTTTGCGCAAATCAATCAATAAACGCCGATTGCGATTTTTTTTATCACAAATATGAGGAAGAATATAAATCGGCCAAAAACTGTGAAAAAAAAATTTTTTTTGTATTTTTTTTTGTATTTGTATTTTAGCAAAAAGTAAGAAATTTGTGTTTTTTTGCAAAATTGTTGCTCTTCTTTTGTTTATAGCGGCGATAAGAAATGACGCAGAGGCGATCAAATACCACCAAAAGAAAGCTCTATTTGTGGGGAAAAAAGGACACAAATTTCGTTTGGGTACAACACCGCACGACCGCGCAATTGTCAGTTAAAGCAACGCAGCGCCAAATCGCAAAAAGGGCTCTGGTCCTAAAGTGTGAAATCCTTCCGGGGCTGAAGTGGTTAAATAGAGGGCTATTGCTACCTTTGTCTTTTTACCCATGTAATGGCCTGCATGACCGCCTGGATCCACTGTTCCACGAAGGAAAAAAAAAACCAGAGGTCTTCCTCTGATGAAGAGGAGCTATTATCTGAAGGCTGCCCACTCACCAGGGTAGCCCAAGCGTCAGCCCACAGTCACTTACATAATGGCAGATTTCGTTCCTAAAGAGGAAACACTGCAGGGCCCCATCAAGACCCACAGAAGGGGCACCCAGGCTTTTTAGCGCAATTTAGCGGCCCGAGCACTGGGACATCGCACTGGGAGAGGCTTGAAGTCAGACAGCTACTGCACAGAGGAAGAGGTGTGAGTGGTTGAGCGCAGGGCTGGTGCAAGGATTTTTGACACCCTAGGCGAAACCTCATTTTGCCGCCCCCCTTGGCCCCACCCCTGACTCGACCCCCTTCTCTCTGCCCAGCCTGATCAGCGCCAATGAATTGCAGCCTCACCAGTACCCATCAAATACAGCTTCACCAGTGCCAATCAATACAGCCTCACCTGTGCCCATCAAATACAGCTTCACCCGTGCCAATCAATACAGCCTCACCTGTGCCCATCAAATACAGCTTCACCTGTGCCCATCATATAAAGCTTCACCAGCGCCAATCAATACAGCCTCACCTGTACCCATCAAATACAGCTTCACCTGTGCCAATCAATACAGCCTCACCTGTGCCCATCAAATACAGCCTCACCTGTACCCATCAAATACAGCTTCACCAGCGCCAATCAATACAGCCTCACCTGTGCCCATCAAATACAGCTTCACCTGTGCCCATCAAATACAGCTTCACCTGTGCCCATCAAATACAGCCTCACGGGGGGGTGCGTGCGGATGGGGGGTATTTGGCAGATCAGTCACTATTTCTATATACATTTGCAAATGGCATGTGATAATACAATCTCATTATCTCAGTTAGTTTTTACATGAATCAATGCAGAGCAGCCAGTGACAGATCAACAATGGCCATGCGCCCCTAGGCGGCAGTGCGCCCTAGGCGGCCGCCTACTCCGCCTAGTGGCAGAGCTGGCCCTGCCTGTAGCCAATAGGCTGGTGAGTAAAGACTGCCTGGAGGAGTTCGCAGTTAACAGGTAACACCAGATATCTTTATTAATTATGATGCAAGATGCTATTTTGGACTCACTTCAGTTATGCCAGCCAGGTAGCCCCCTCCTAGTTGCTACTCTAGCCATTAGAAAAACAACCTGGCACCCTGGCATGTAGCGCTCAACCAGGGCTGGCTCTACCACTAGGCGGAGTAGGCGGCCGCCTAGGGCGCACTGCCACCTAGGGGCGCATGGCCATTGTTGATCTGTCACTGGCTGCTCTGCATTGATTCATGTAAAAACTGACTGAGATAATGAGATTGTATTATCACATGCCATTTGCAAATGTATATAGAAATAGTGACTGATCTGTCAAATAACCCCCCTCCGCCCCCACCCCCCGTGAAGCTGTATATGATGGGCACAGGTGAAGCTGTATTTGATGGGCACAGGTGAGGTTGTATTGATTGGCACTGGTGAAGCTGTATATGATGGGCACAGGTGAAGCTGTATTTGATGGGCACAGGTGAGGCTGTATTGATTGGCACAGGTGAGGCTGTATTGATGGGCACAGGTGAAGCTGTGTTTGATGGGCACAGGTGAAGCTGTATTTGATGGGCACAGGTGAAGCTGTATATGATGGGCACAGGTGAAGCTGTATTTGATGGGCACAGGTGAGGCTGTATTGATTGGCACTGGTGAAGCTGTATTTGATGGGCGCTGGTGAGGCTGCAATTCATTGGCGCTGATCAGGCTGGGCAGGGAGAGTATTGTAGAGGGAAAAATGCGGTTTGGGGCAGATCAGTGAATGTAGTCACTCAAACACTTTATCCCAGGACAGTCCGTGTCTGCATAGAACACAACAGAATTTCGCCCATGGGACTTTAATTGAGGAATGTATAAGGTATGCACAAAACCAAAGTATAAAGAGTAATGTTTATTTCTAAAAAGTATAAACATCATGACAGAATAGAAAACAAGGCATAATATGCCCGTACACAATATGGTATGAACATATGGCCGTCCAAAATGGGTATATACATGGTACAGTGATATCAAGATGTAAGATTATACAACTGCATATGAGTACTTGACGCGTTTCGCGAGCTCGGCTCGCTTCTTCAGAAGTAAAAGCAGAGTATCTAGAAAGGAACACGTTAGTTAAATATATAGTAGTATAGGGTTGGTAAGACAGAAGGCAGGGGGCTAAACAAGTAAGCACCCCATACTCACATCTTAGCAGATGGACTCCAAGAGAACCAGCTTAGATGTACACAGGTGAGCTACCAGGATAGTCCTTGCTAGGACGTTCACATGAATCCTAGAAACATAAGTTAACAGCTGATTGCCTGGTCAATCACAGGACCCGGCACCCAGGTCACACTGGTTGTTGAGAATGTTCATCCAGCTATTGAACTTAGATGGCGAAATCACCAACTATGCTCACCATACATCGGACCGCTGATGGTGGGAGTCCCAGTAGATTCACAGTCTGCGGTCACTTCATGCTGTTTTTGCTGAGTCCAGGTACGCCTGTTGCTTTCCTCCCGCTCTGCACAAACACCCCGGTGAATACACGAGGCCAGACGCCGCAGCATATCCGGAGTGGGGGGGCGGGTCCAGATGCGTCACAGGAGCCGTGAGGTGACGTCCTGCATCTATGCGTCTAAGAGTTCGAGTGACTACATTCACTGATCTGCCCCAAACCACATATTTCCCTCTACAATTCTGTGGTCCAATCAATATTTACATATCCAGGAACGTTGTGAAGATCTTTTCACTCAACCGTGGTTCTTCCCACCCTCATTTGCTTTCACACCTGCAGCATCTCCAAACGCTTTAATAACTTGCTACACTCGGGGTTTATTTTTATTTTCTCATGTTCATCATCCCGCAGCATCTTTTATGAAGGTTCGGGTGACAGTTTAGTTTTGAACACTTGTTTAATTCACATTAACCACTTGGCGACAAGGTGGCTCTCCCAGGCAAATCGCCATCATCTGACAGCGGCTGCCAGATCGCGCACTGTGAGCGCGCGCGCGCCGCCGGAGGCGCGCCCGCACGCTCACTGTATCCGGGGAGGGCCAGGGAGCGGGTGCGGCGGACTCGATCTCCGCCGGCTACCCGCGATGCCCCCCCCCCGCACTTAAAGAATGGAGGTCTGTGTAAGTAAACACGGACCTCCATTCTGTGAGAGGGGGAAGGGCTGTGATCACAGCCTTCCTCTACACGGAAGCTGTGATCACTTCCCTTCCCCAGCCAGGGCAGCCCCCCCCACAGTTAGAACGCCCAGGGAACACAGTTAACCCTTAGAGCACCCCCTGCCGGTTAACCCCTTCACTGCCAATGGCATTTACACAGTAATCAGTGCATTTTTATAGCACTGATCGCTGTATAAATGCCAATGGTCTCAAAAAAGTGTCAAAATGTTCCGACATGTCCGCCGCAATATTGCAGTGCCACTAAAAATCGCAGATCGCCGCCATTACTAGTAAAAAATAAAAAAAAAAATAAAAACCCCAGAAATTAATTCTCATCGTCCGTAAACGCGGCAACTTTTGCGCAAACCAATCAATAAACGCCGATTGTGATTTTTTTTATCACAAATATGAGGAAGAATATAAATCGGCCAAAACCGATGAAAAAAATGTTTTTTTATATTTTTTTTTTTTGGATTTGGATTTTAGCAAACAGTAAGAAATTTGGGTTTTTTTTGCAAAATGGTCGCTCTTCTTTTGTTTATAGCGGTGATCAGAAATGACGCAGTGGGGATCAAATACCACCAAAAGAAAGCTCTATTTGTGGGGAAAAAAAGACGCAAATTTTGTTTGGGTACAACGTCGCACGACCGCGCAATTTTCAGTTAAAGCGACGCAGCGCCGAATCGCAAAAAAGGGCTCTGGTCAGGAAGGGGGCAAATCCTTCCGGGGCTGAAGTGGTTAATACCTGGGTGTATGGCGATGCATGCGTGGGGTGTTGTATGGGAATTAGATGCGGCCAGGCCGTGCGATTGACAACGCTGTCAAAATTTTAAACTGTTTTGCAACAGTGGTTGTGAATAATTTTTTGCACGAATTTTCTACTTCAATAAAAGTTATGTTTTAAGGACTTTTTGGTTCATTAATATAAGCACTTGGGTGATCTCTAGTGTAGGGGAAACCCCAAGACTCT
>BLSH010197552.1:101405-111489 GCA_018402905.1 Glandirana rugosa
CACGGGCCCACCCTGTGCGTTTCAGTATGTAGCTTGTTACAAAGAATGGGGAGGGGCTAACTATGCCTTTTTTTACGCTATTCACTGGTCCTGAGGGAGTGGTCAAGAGGCTGAGCTCTATCACTAGTATGCTGCCATGTTGGCGTCAGGAAAGTCGATTGGACTTTTTCTCTGATAGGATGATAAAGATTTTGGATTAAATATGGAATTGTAATAACATTTAAAATTTATAAAAATATATAACATTCAAAAAAAGTGAACTGATATACAGCAAATTGTATTCCTAAATAGTTTTATTAACCACTTCAGATCCGCGCTATTGCCAAAATACGGCTCCAGCGCGGATCTGAAATGCCGGTAGGACGTCCATGGACGTCCTCCACTGCGCATGCTCCAGCGTGCGCGCCGCACGCTGCGCGAGCGTGCCCGTGGGTCGGGCGGACTCGATGTCCGCCCGAGACCCGCTGATCACTTTTACGAGCCTCAGAACGGGGAACCGCCGTTGTAAACACGGCGGTTCCCCGTTCTGTGACAGGGGACATAGCAGATCTACTGATCCCTGTCACTGGGATCAGTTAGATCTGTTATGTCCCGACCAGCCCTGCCCCCCCACAGTTAGAACACACCCAGGGAACATATTTAACCCCTTCACTGCCCCCTGCTGGTTAACCCCTTCACTGCCAATGACATTTATACAGTAATCAGTGGACATTTAAATTTCTGATCGCTGTATAAATGTCATTGGTCCCAAAAATGTGTAAAAAATGTCCGACATGTCCGCCCCAATATCGCAGTCCCAATAAAAATCGCAGATCGCCGCCATTACTAGTAAAAAAAAAAATAATAATAAAAACGCCAGAAATCAATTCCCAGTTTGTAGACGCGATAACTTTTGCGCAAACCAATCAATATACGCCGATTGCGATTTTTTTTTTTTTACCAAAAATATGTAGAAGAATTTATATCGGCCAAAACTGATGAATAATTTTTTTAATGGATTTGTACTTTAGCAAAAAGTAAAAAATATTGTTCTTTTTTGCAAAATTTTCGCTCATTTTTTGTTGATAGCGGCGATCAGAGATGACGCAGAGGGGATCAAATACCACCAAAAGAAAGCTCTATTTGTGGGAAAAAAAGGACGCAAATTTTATTTGGGTACAACGTCGCACAACCGCGCAATTGTCATTCAAAATGCGACAGCGCTGAAAGCCAAAAATTGGTCTGGGCAGAAGGGGGGTTTAAGTGCCCGGTAAGGAAGGGGTTAAGCACATGGAATATTGCATTTATCAAAGTAATCATCATACTATGAAAAACCTTTATGAAAGATCAATCCTAATATCATAATCATTTTAAGTACTAAATACATGAAACTTATTAAAGTGGACCTGTCATATATATATATATATTTTTACACATACTGTATAAATTATCATCCGGAGTTTCACCTTTAGGGCTCTTTCACACATGCGGATCGTTTGGGTCCGCCTGTCAGTTTTTCAGGCGGACCCAAATAGACGCTCCATGTACTTCTATAGAGCGGCGGATGTCAGAGGTGACATGTCCGCTGACACCCGATCCGCTCCGATCCGCCAGAAACAGACGGATGGAAGCCCTATTTTCCATCCGCCTGGCGGATCGGATCGGATGAACATGGACAGACGGTCTGTGCTCATCCGATTCTCCATATAGGAGAATGGAGCTCTGACAGGTCAGTCTCTGAGTGTCCTGTCATCCGCCGGCTCAGCGGGGATCAACGGATGGATCCCCGCTGAGCAGCAGAGCCCCTCAAAACGGGCTCCGTGTGTGTGAAAGAGCCCTTAAGAACATTCATTCAATTTCCTATTCATTAGTGGGGTCAAATCAACGTTCATTCTTCACCACAGTGATGAGAGAAATGAAAGGAGCAGGATGCCAATTTTTTCTCAAATGAATAAATGTCTAACAGTGTATGTGGTTTCCGCTAAAATCAAATGCTAAAAGCAAGTCACATTTTCAAACCACGTTTGTCAAGTCATCATCTTGTTTGAAAATTTACTAGAAACCAAACCTTGAACTATTTTCCAATGATAATTAAATGTTCTAAGAATTTTTGCCAAAATTTTCCTCAAATTTTTTGCACAAATTTTAGTTTTGAAATTCTACCAGTGTATATCTAACTTAACCCTTCTAGGTATTTATTACTCCTCCCAGAGATCACAGCCCCCCCCCCCCGACCAGTGGCGGCTGGTGACGTTTTAGGATGGGAGGGCGCCAGGCCCGTCCTTCCTTTTTGTTCCCTCCTACTTCTAATAAGCCCCACCCCTTATAGAATCCACCCACTCCATCCCCTGTATTCCACATATTGTGTCAGGAGTACACAGCTCAGCATCACAGGACACAGTATACAGCTCAGCATCACAGGACACAGTATACAGCTCAGCATCACAGGACACAGTATACAGCTCAGCATCACAGGACACAGTATACAGCTCAGCATCACAAGACATTGTATACAGCTCAGCATCACAGGACACAGTATACAGCTCAGCATCACAGGACACAGTATACAGCTCAGCATCACAGGCACAGTATACAGCTCGGCATCACAGGACACAGTATACAGCTCAGCATCACAGGCACAGTATACAGCTCGGCATCACAGGACACAGTATACAGTTCAGCATCACAGGGCACAGTAGACAGCCCAGCATCACAGGACACAGTATGCAGCTAAGCATCACAGGACACAGTATGCAGCTAAGCATCACAGGACACAGTATACAGCTCAGCATCACAGGACACAGTATACAGTTCAGCATCACAGGACACAGTATACAGCTCAGCATCACAGGACACAGTATACAGCTCAGCATCACAGGACACAGTATACAGCTCAGTATCACAGGTGGGGTAAATTGCAGCCAATAACACAGGTGGGGCAAATTGCAGCCAGTATCACAGGTGGGGCACTTTTGCAGCCAGTGACACAGGTGGGGGCAGTTTTGCAGAGAACCCCCCACCCCCCGAATTCGGGACAAGTCTCGCACTTACCCCATCTAATATGCAGGATTGTTGCAGAGTTCGGAATGCGGACAAGTGGGCTGAGAGTCTGCAGAGGTTCGGCATACAGAGAGCTGTTGTGTCCCCCTTCGTCGGGCGGTCAGGGCCGCTGTGTAGCGGGAGTCACTTTCGCCTCAACAGTGACCCGCCCCCGGTAACCGCATCCAATCACATTGAGCCACAGGCTCAGGGCAGCCAATCAGACTGTGTGTGCGCCTGTTCACCGCACACACATAGACTTTAATGGCTGACCAATCGGCTCACTACTTGGCTGTCAGGTGACAGCCAAGGAGCCGAAAAAAAAAAAAAAGACCTGTAGGGGGGCCGGGCTGACTTTTTTTTTCTCCAGCAGGGAGGCCGCTGCTCCTGACAATGTCTTCTTCTGCCTTTCTCTCTATAAGGATGGTCCATGGGCAGAATATATGAACCCTGCAGAGGGCAGAGATGGATTTAAGGTGCCTCCTCCACTTCTGGTAAGTATTGAGGATAGGAGGGAAACATATATCAGCCAATCACTGTTAAGAACTGATGGATCAGACCAGTGAAATACAATTACTCTCATATGTGTGCACAACAGTTTGTGTGATTTACAGAAAGCCGTATTGTTGTTTTTGAAAGGCATGAACAGGATTATAAAATTAAAAAAAAAAAAAATAGAAGACGAAAAAATAAATAAAATAAATAGATGATGAGAAAATAGAAGATGAAAAAAAAATAGAAGAGAAAATAATCAATAAAAACAGAAGATGAAAATAAATAGATGAGAAAATAATCAATATAAACGAAAGATGAAAAAATTTAATAATAAAAACAATAGATGATGGGAAAGTAACCAATAAATAAAAGAAATAGATGCTGAGAAAAAAAACAACACGAACTGAAGATGAAAAAGTAAATAATAAAAACAACAGATGATGAGAAAATAACTAATAAAAATAGAAGATGAAAAAAAATAATAAAAAGAATAGATGAGCTCTAACGAGCAGGACCCTCTGATTCCTCTTGTACCAAATTGTGATGTAACTGTACTGTCTGCCTTCATTTTGTAAAGCGCTGCGCAAACTGTTGGCACTATATAAATCCTGTATAATAATAATAAAGATAATGACAAAATAACTAATAACAACAAAAGATGAAAAAAATAAATAAATGAATACAATAGACGTTGTGAAAATAACCAATAAATAGAAGAAATAGATGATGAGAAAATAACCAATAAAAATAGAAGGTGAAAAAGTAAATAAATAATAAAAACAACAGATGATGGGAAAATAACTAATAAAAATACAAGATGAAAAAAGAATAGATGATGAGAAAATAACTGATAAAATAGGAGATAATTTAAAAAAAAACAGATGATGAGAAAATAACTGATAAAAATAGATGGAAAAAAAATTATATAATAAAACAATAGAGGATGAGAAAATAATCAATTAAAAAAGAAGATGAAAAAAATAAATAATAAAGCAATAGAGGATGAGAAAGTAACCAATAAATATAGAAGATGAAAAAAATAACCATTAAAAAAATTAGAAGGGTGAAAACATAAACAATTAAAAAAAACCCCAGAAGGTGAAAAAAACATCCTCCCACGTTGGCCGGTTTCATACTGTTGTGCTGCGGTTTGGCCGCATGCATAAGTGTACCCAAGGTTTTCATTTTCATGCATTTAATCGTTGGGTTCCCAAAGAGGGATGCGCCTTTGGTGTGCTTTCAGGAAATGCGCTAGAAATGTGCAACCCAATAGAAAGTCTATGGTAAACCACGTGTCAACCCACGAAAACCACGGGCACACCCACACTGCGGCCAAACCGCAGCACAGCAGCGTGAAAACAGCCCAATTTTTTTTTTCTATGCCTAACGTTTATGAAAGTGATTTTTTGCGTGTGGATTTAAACATGCCGAGGAGCATTTAAAAAAAAAAAAAAGTCCAGCAAGATAATAAAAAAAAAAAAAAAAACCCAATGAATGCAGTTAAACATTCATTAATTAATCTACCAGGATTTTAACCCTGCATTTTTTAATTTTTTTATAGCACACAGTAGTATTATTATTATACAGTATTTATATAGCACCAACAGTTTACACACATGTAATATTCTGCATTTGTGGCCATAAAATTACTTAAAACCCACAGAACACAATATATTTTCTGAAAGCAGAGGCCTTGCAGAACAAAATGCTGGTAATTGCAATTTTTTGTGACACGATATTTGTCCAACCGTTTATCCAAAACATATGTTCAGAAAAAAATAAAATAAAATGAATTTTAGTGCAAACATACACCATACAATATTAGATTTTTTGGGTAAAATCTAAAAGATGAGGTTGCATGGATTAAATACAGTATCTCACAAAAGTAAGTGCACCCCTCACATATCTTCTATCTTTTCATGTGACAACACTGAAGAAATGACCCTTTGCTACAATGTAAAGTAGTGAGTGTACAGCTTGTAAATTTGCTGTCCCCTCAAAATAACTCAACACACAGCCATTCATGTCTAAACCACTGGCAACAAAAGTGAGTACACCCCTAAGTGAAAATGTCCAAATTGGTCCCAAAGTTTCAATATTTTGTGTGGCCACCATTATTTTCCAGCACTGCCTTAACCCTCTTGGGCATGGAGGTCACCAGAGCTTCACAGGTTGCCACTGGAGTCCTCTTCCCCTCCTCCATGATGACATCACAGAGCTGGTGGATGTTAGAGATCTTGCGCTCCTCCACCTTCTGTTTGAGGAGGCCCCACAGATGCTCAATAGGGTTTAGGTCTGGAAACATTATTGGCCAGTCCATCACCTTTACCCCCAACTTCTTTAGCAAGGCAGTGGTCGTCTTGGAGGTGTTTGGGGTCGTTATCATGTTGGAATACTGGCCTGTGGCCCAGTCTCTGAAGGAAGGGGGTCATGCTCTACTTCAGTATGTCACAGTACATGTTGGCATTCATGGTTCCCTCGATGAACTGTAGCTCTCCAGTGCCGGCAGCACTCATGCAGCCCCAGACTATGACACTCCCACCATAGAAACATAGAAAAGTGACGGCAGAAAAAGACTGAGTAGTCCATCGAGTCTGCCCCTTTTTATTTTTTATTTATTTATTTTTTTTCACATTAACCTTGTTTTCTGACTATAGATTTATGTTTATCCCAAGCATGTTTCAAGCCATTTACTGTTGACTGTCTCACAACCTCTGTTGATAGTTTATTCCAATCATCAACCACCCTTTCAGTAAAATAAAACTTTCTAAGATTCGTTTTGAACTTCCCCCCAGTTAGTTGGAGGTCCCCATGTTCTTGATTTTGGTTTCATATTGAAAAGACCAAATATAAAGTGAATAGTATTGTGCTAAAAGTTTCAGTGCAGCAGCAACATATAGTGTGATAGTTGCGCTAAATAAACATTTAAATAAATAAATAAAGTCCAAATATGGTGAAAATAACATCCAAAATTGATTGAAGAAAAATTCGCTTAAAGTCCATCACCCAAAATATGAAAAGTAAATATAACTTGATTCCAAAGAATAATCCCAAGATCACTCCAACACCATAAAATAGTGAGATGGAAATATATTGAGTACTGATTCCTCCTTCAGACCAGCCAGAGGGTGAATAGACCGACACCGGAGAAGAGCACACCTCTAAATTAATAAAAGGGACCCTTACCAGAAATAGTGGACTTACTATCGCTAGCAAGTCATATGCGCTGGCAGAAAATAAAACTCTGCGGGGTATCTCAACCGGAAAGGTCCTCTCTTCCTAATGGTCAGACGTCTGATAGGATAAACAGCCTTCCTCCAGCCTTTCTCCAGCCCAGATACTCGTTCACATGAACCCCATAATTACGGCATCATGGAAAGGAGAACAATCTCATAGCGTAATCTCGTTTGTAACACAAATTTATTTGTACATAACAAATGGATATTCACATAAAAACGATCATAAAACAGCAATGAACAGTGTTTGCCGGCAAGATAAAAAAACGTTCCCGTTCCTCCGGAACGTGTAGGCGTGGTGACGTCAGACGTAGCTCCGCCCTACATGTTTCATCATATGTGACGTCGTCCAGGGACACGGGCAACGTACTGACGCACCACATTATATACCGCATTAGCGTTCCAAGCCTCACTTTAAAGGCCGGTCGCCATTTTGTTGTAGACCGAACTTCACATGGATGGAATGTGTAGTCCATCAATGGGAACATCAGTCAGCTCAAAACCTTTATTAGTACCTTTTGAACAGGACGTATATAAAACCACACTTAATGTAACAAAGATGGGAAATAACAAATAGTATTGAATACTTGCCAATTATTACATAATCCCCAAAAAAAGAGCTTCTTTAAAAGGATTTTTTTTTTTTTATAAAATGTGCATTGTAAAAGCGTGCCGAGCCTCATAGTGGTATCCGGTCACCATTTTGTTGGAGATCCGGATTCACACACAAGGAAAATAGTAAATGAATAAATGTCCATGCATAGAAGCATCAATCAACATTAAAGCATTACTAATCCCTATTGGGCAAGGCAGAACCTTTTTAGTTTAAAAGTAAGTCAACTAGAAATAGGTCAAATGAAAACATTAATAAACATCCACCTATATTTATCTGAATAGAAAGCTCAGATCAAATATAAAATATAAAAAGAAAACAATCCCGAAGGATCAGATTATTAAAAAACGTATCTATTAGGTAAGAGGAAACCCGTTATAAGAAATCTAGAATAATCCACTTAATCAAAGTCCCGAAAAGTGAAACTATACCAATTAAAATTATGGTCATGAATTGTCAATAAACGCATTAATTTCAACATCTGCGTTAAGTCCTTTGGGTTTTAAAGTTTGGGCCCTATAAATCCAACCCATTTCTAACTTGGAGATTTCTCTCCTTTTGTAACCACCTCTCCAATTTAACTTCAGAGTGTCAATACCCACAAACGAAGTACCCTTCAAGATTTTATTATGGGTATCCAGATAATGTCTGGACAGAGGATGTTTTATAAAGCCTCTTTTTATGTTCCCCATGTGTTCCTTAAGGCGAACTTGCAAAGGTCTAACTGTTCTGCCAATGTATTGAAGGCCACATGGGCAGGTGATGGCATACACCACATGAGTAGTGTTACATGAAATAAATGGCTTTATAGGGAAGGTGAATCCTGTACTCGTAGAATGAAACGTTACCGTTTTTCTCTCTTTAATGTGATTGATCTTACATACAGCACATCTTCCACATTTGTAAAAGCCCCTCAAGTTCTGGAAAAACATCAGTTTTTCTTGAGGGGGATTACAAACACTAGGTGCCAACATGTCTCTAAGAGAAGGGGCACGTTTAAATACCACCTGTGCTTTATCTGGTAAAGAGGGATCCAATATTGGGTCGCTCTTTAAGATGTGCCAATGTTTATGTACTAATCTCCTAATAGCCCAATGTTGGGTAGAAAATTTAGTAAGAAACGGTATTAAGTATCTAGAATCACCCTCCTCCAAAGGAGGTTTTTCTCCAAGAAGGGTATCTCGTTCACATGACCTCACTTCATCCAGATTCCTATTCAGGGAACTTAACTCATATCCCTTGACCAAGAATCTAGACGTAAGACTTTTAGCCTGATCCTGAAAGTCCTCTAGCCTAGTACAATTGCGTCTTAGACGTAAGTACTGACTCTAAGGGATCGAGCCCAGCCATGCAGGGTGGTGACAACTGTCATTTGGAATATATGAATTCCTATCCGTACTTTTGAAAAAAGTGGATGTGAAAAGTTGCCCTCCCTGCCCCCAGATCTTTAAGTCCAGGAAATTGATGGAATATTGACTGGCCTCATGTTTAAGCTCAATCCCCCTGTCATTGTGATTGAGCTCCGAAATGAAATCAGAAAGGGACTCTTCAGATCCTTCCCATAGGAGGAGGACATCGTCTATGTATCTCGCCCAAAGAATTAATTGGGGACGATCTCGAGCATAGACGACGTCCTCCTCCCATTTCCCCATAAAAAGGTTGGCCAGACTAGGGGCAAATTTAGCCCCCATGGCCACACCTCTATGTTGGAGAAAAAACTTTCCCTCATGCCAGAAAAAGTTGTGGGTCGTAGCGTACCTCAAAAGGTCCATAATGAACTGTCTTTGCATGTCAGGCAGAGAGGATCCCTTGTTGAGGAAATGCTCCACTGATGATAAACCCCATTGTTGGGGAATATTAGTATACAGAGACGTAACGTCTGCGGTTACCAACCATTGTCCCTCTCTGTATCTACACCCCTTTAGAATGTCTAAGACACAATTGTACTAGGCTAGAGGACTTTCAGGATCAGGCTAAAAGTCTTACGTCTAGATTCTTGGTCAAGGGATATGAGTTAAGTTCCCTGAATAGGAATCTGGATGAAGTGAGGTCATGTGACCGAGATACCCTTCTTGGAGAAAAACCTCCTTGGAGGAGGGTGATTCTAGATACTTAATACCGTTTATTACTAAATTTTCTACCCAACATTAGGCTATTAGGAGATTAGTACATAAACATTGGCACATCTTAAAGAGCGACCCAATATTGGGTCCCTCTTTACCAGATAAAGCACAGGTGGTATTTAAACGTGCCCCTTCTCTTAGAGACATGTTGGCACCTAGTGTTTGTAATCCCCCTCAAGAAAAACTGATGTTTTTCCAGAACTTGAGGGGCTTTTACAAATGTGGAAGATGTGCTGTATGTAAGATCAATCACATTAAAGAGAGAAAAACGGTAACGTTTCATTCTACGAGTACAGGATTCACCTTCCCTATAAAGCCATTTATTTCATGTAACACTACTCATGTGGTGTATGCCATCACCTGCCCATGTGGCCTTCAATACATTGGCAGAACAGTTAGACCTTTGCAAGTTCGCCTTAAGGAACACATGGGGAACATAAAAAGAGGCTTTATAAAACATCCTCTGTCCAGACATTATCTGGATACCCATAATAAAATCTTGAAGGGTACTTCGTTTGTGGGTATTGACACTCTGAAGTTAAATTGGAGAGGTGGTTACAAAAGGAGAGAAATCTCCAAGTTAGAAATGGGTTGGATTT
>BLSH010197552.1:114923-126442 GCA_018402905.1 Glandirana rugosa
GTGGGAGGGGTCGAACACCCAGCCCCCCCCCCCCCCCACACACACACCTCCCGCCGCTCACCGGGGTTTCTCGGGTTTACTGCTCTTATCGGCGAGCCCAGGTAGCGATCTGCATGATAGGCTGCAGAAGTGAGGAGAGACCACATAGTCTCTGATCACCTCTATGATCTAGGAAGACCGGAGCCACGTCATGACGTCACTTCCAGTCTAGGGTGGAAGTAAATGTTTTTTGTTTTTTCTTTATCTTTTACTTTCAAAGGTAGAAGAGAGATTTGAGGTCTTATAGACCCCGGATCTCTCCATAAAGAGGTCATCCATATTTCTAAGGGATGTTTACATTCCTTGCAATAGGAATAAAAGTGATAAAAAAAATAACATTAAAGGGACGGTGTAAAAATAATAAATAAAATAATAAAAAAAAAAAATTAAAATGCCCCCATCCCTCCGTGCTTGTGTGCAGAAGCGTAATTTGCACATATGTATACGGTGTTCGCACCACACACGTGAGGTATTGGCGCAAACCTTAGAGCGAGCGCAATAATTCTAGCACCAGACCTCCTCTGTAACTCTAAACTGCTAACCTGTAAATCTTGTTAAAGTGTCGCCTATGAAGATTTTTTAGTTTTAAGTATCGTAGTTTGCCGCCATTCCACGAGCGTGCACAATTTTAAAGCGTGACATGTTAGGTATCTACACGGCGTAACATCATCTTTTATATTTTACCAAAAATCGTTTATAGTATCTCACAAAAGTAAGTGCACCCCTCACATTTTTGTAAATATTTTATTCTATCTTTTCATGTGACAACACTGAAGAAATGACACTTTGCTACAATGTAAAGTAGTGAGTGTACAGCTTGTATAACAGTGTAAATTTGCTGTCCCCTCAAAATAACTCAACACACAGCCATTAATGTCTAAACCGCTGGCAACAAAAGTGAGTACACCCCGAAGTGAAAATGTCCAAATTGGGCTCAAAGTGTCAATATTTTGTGTGGCCACCATTATTTTCCAGCACTGCCTTAACCCTCTTGGGCATTGAGTTCACCAGAGCTTCACAGGTTGGCACTGGAGTCCTCTTCCCCTCCTCCATGATGACATCACAGAGCTGGTGGATGTTAGAGACCTTGAGCTCCTCCACCTTCCGTCTGAGGAGGCCCCACAGGTGCTCAATAGGGTTTAGGTCTGGAGATGCTTGGTCAGTCCACCACCTTTACCCTCAGCTTCTTTAGCAAGGCAGTGGTCGTCTTGGAGGCGTGTTTGGGGTCGTTCTCATGGTGGAATACTGCCCTGCGGCCCAGTCTCTGAAGGGAGGGGAAGCTCTGCTTCAGTATGTCACAGTACATGTTGGCATTCATGGTTCCCTCAATGAACTGTAGCTCCCCAGTGCCGGCAGCACTCATGCAGCCCCAGACCATGACCCTCTCACCACCATGCTTGACTGTAGACAAGGCACACTTGTCTTTGTACTCCTCACCTGGTTGTTGCCACACACGCTTGACACCACCTGAACCAAATAAGTTTATCTTGGTCTCATCAGAGCACAGGGCATGGTTCCAGTAATCCATGTCCTTAGTCTGCTTGTCTTCAGCAAACTGTTTGCAGGCTTTCTTGTGCATCATCTTTACAAGAGGCTTCCTTCTAGGATGACAGCCATGCAGACCAATTTGATGCAGTGTGCGGCGTATGGTCTGAGCACTGACAGGCTGACCCCTCACCCCTTCAACCTCTGCAGCAATGCTGGCAGCACTCATACGTCTATTTCCCAAAGACAACCTCTGGATATGACGCTGAGCACAGCACTCTACTCCTTTGGTCGATCATGGTGAGGCGCTGTTCTGAGGGGAACCTGTCCTGTTACACCGCTGTATGGTCTTGGCCACCGTGCTGCAGCTCAGTTTCAGGGTCTTGGCAATCTTCTTATAGCCTAGGCCATCTTTATGTAGAGCAACAATCCTTTTTTTCAGTTCCTCAGAGAGTTCTTTGCCATGGGGTGCCATGTTGAACTTCCAGTGACCAGTATGAGAGAGTGAGAGCGAAAACACCAAATTTAACACACCTGCTCCCTGTTCACACCTGAGACCTTGTAACACTAACGAGTCACATGACACTGGGGAGGGAAAATGGCTAATAGGGCCCAATTTGGACATTTTCACGAAGGGGTGTACTCACTTTTGTTGCCAGCAGTTTAGACATTAATGGCTGTGTGTTGAGTTATTTTGAGGGGACAGCAAATTTACACTGTTATACAAGCTGTACACTCACTACTTTACATTGTAGCAAAGTGTCATTTCTTCAGTGTTGTCACATGAAAAGATGGAATAAAAGATTTACAAAAATGTGAGGGGTGTACTTACTTTTGTGAGATACTGTAGATACTCAACACATCAAGTCTTAAAATTGTGCGTACCTGTGAAATGGTGACAAACTTCAGTACCCAAAATTGTCCATAGGTGAAGCGAAGCCAATGTTCAGCTTTCAGCGCTGTCACACTTTCAATGACAATTGCGCGGTCATGCAACGCTGTACCCATACGACATTTTTATCATTTTTTTAGACAGATAGAGCTTTCTTTTGGTGGTATTTAATCACCACTGAGGGTTTTATTTTTTGCTAAATAAATGAAAATAGACAAAAAAAAAATGTGTTTTTCTTCATTTCTGTTGTAACAAAATTTTGGCCGACATGTATTCTGCTTCATTTCTTTGCTGAAAATAACCCAAATCAGTGTATATTATTTACCGGTAGTCTGTAGGAAAGTTAGAGTCCACAAACTATAAGATGTACACTATATAACCAAAAGTATTGGGACACCTGCCTTTACACGCACATGAAATTTAATTGCATCCCAGTCTTAGTCTGTAGGGTTCAATATTGAGGTGGCCCACCCTTTGCAGCTATAACAGCTACAGCTCTTCTGGGAAGGCCGTCCACAAGGTTTAGGAGTGTCTATGGGAATGTTTGACTATTCTTCCAGAAGCCCATTTGTGAGGTCAGGCACTGATGTTGGATGAGAAGGCCTGGCTTGCAGTCTCCGCTCTAATTCAGCCCAAAGGTGTTCTATCGGGTTAAAGTCAGGATTCTGTGCAGGCCAGTCAAGTTCCTCCACCCCAAACTCGCTCATCCATGTCTTTATGGATCTTGCTTTGTGCACTGGTCCAAATCATTTGGTGGAGGGGGATTATGATGTGGGGTTGTTTTTCAGGGGTTGGGCTTGGTCCCTTAGTTCCAGTGAAGGGAACTCTTAAGGTGTCAGCATACCAAGACATTTTGGACAATTTCATGCTCCCAACTTTGTGGGAAGAGTTTGGGGATGCCCCCTTCCTGTTCCAACAACATGACTGCGCACCACTGCACAAAGCAAGGGATGAGGTCGTAGACCACCCTTGGGTGCTGGGGAGGGGAGAAGAGGACAATTCTGAGGGTGGAAGATAAGTTGGCAGACCACACTTGGGTCTCAAGGAGGTAAGAAGAGAACAAGTCTGAGGGTGGATGTTGAGATGGCAGACCACGTTTGGGAGTCATGGAGATGAGAAGAGGACAACTCTGAGGATGGAGGATGAGATGGCATACTACCCTTGGGAGCTGGGGAGGGGAGGGGAGAGGCGGACAACCCTGAGGGTGGAGGATGAGATGGCAGACTACCCTTGGGAGCTGGGGAGGGAAGAAGAGGACAACCCTGAGGGTGGAGGATGAGATGACAGACTACACTTGGAAGCTGGGGAGGGGAGAAGAGGACAACTCTGAGGGTGGAGGACGAGATGGCAGGATACACTTGGGTGCTGGGGAGGAGAGAAGAGGACAACCCTGAGGGTGGAGGATGAGATGACAGACTACACTTGGGTGCTGGGGAGGGGAGAAGAGGACAACTCTGAGGGTGGAGGATGAGATGGCAGAATACACTTGGGTTCTGGGGAGAGGAGAAGAGAACAACTCTGAGGGTGGAGGGCAGATTACCCTTTGGTGCTGGGGAGGGCAGAAGAGGACAACCCTGAGGGTGGAGGATGAGATGGCAGACTACACTTGGGAGCTGGGGAGGGGAGAAGAGGACAACCCTGAGGGTGGAGGATGAGATGGCAGACTACCCTTGGGTGTTGGGGAGGGGAAAAGAGGTCCAGATATGAATATTTACAGCTTGGGGTTTTCATCCTTTCTATTCATACAAAAAAATTCTGCCAGGAATCTAAATTTAAACCAACAATAGAGAGCCTCCATAACTATAACAATCATCTATACAGCTGAGATTACCACCAGGGCTTGTGTCCAACACTCCGCCAACCCAGTTCTGGTCAAAACCACAATGACGCCCAGGCAAAGGTAATCCCAAAGGTGGGATCCGCTCTGCTTTGTGGGCCTTTTTAATGTGCCTGCTGCTCATGGTACTTCTGTGGTCTCCAAACTCTGTCTAAGGTTGAACCCACACTATTAATCCTATAGGCCATCAACTAAGTAGCACATTTCCTAATTGGGTACAAATTGATTAAATTGTTTACGTTTGTCTTCTTATTACATAGCTTTGGTAAAGCTAAAATATATTGCAAAATCAGATTTCATCTGGTGATCCTGCCAGTAACACACATCCTGTCCTAGGGGGACAACGCTCACTCACCCTACTGTATCTATGGAGGAGTAGCGTAGTCACCCTAGGACAGTAAAAGAGGGGAAATCTTTCATTGGGGCCCCTCTTCTAGTGACCACTGTGGGATCCCCTAAGTTTGTAGAGATTCCCCCTCAATTCCTGTTCTGTCTACTGGACAGGAATTGAAAATAAATCTCTCCAACTGGACACAGACACAAAACACTGATATGGGTTCTATCCCTTCCCTACTGTACCCAAAACTAAAAAAAAAATGTTTAGCTATGCAAACACTTAGGAGTATATTTATATAAAAAAAATGGCAAAGCTATTCCCAGAGTGAAAGTGCAAACATGCAAACAGAAAATAAAGTATTTTAGCCCCTAAATGGCACTAAGCAAGTCCTATTATACTTAGTGCCACCTGGTGGCCAAATTAGGTATTTACTGTTTTAAATCAATAAAAAGCATTCAAACAGCACATTAATAGCCTAATATCATTAATCTGGCCAAATTGCACAGAACAAATGTACATACACTTTCACTGGGCAACTTGCAATGTGAATAAAAAAAAATTCCTGTAAGTTGGCCATGCTTGTGTGTGACAACCTGATACAATTTACAAAGGTAAGACTGAATAATAAAAAAATGAATACATTTTGCAATCAAAATGTGAGAAAATTAGTTAAAAAAAGGTCTATAAAAGGCATGACCAATGTTAAATGGTATCTATAGCCAGGGGGAAGAACCCATGCCAGATTTTTATTTGTGAATGTTGTAGATTTCCCCTCACTTCCTGTCTGGAGAAACCGTTGTCAGCAGGACAGGAAGTAAACAGAAATCTCCTTAATGGAGCACTGGATAGCAGTAAAAACAAGAACGGTGGGCTTAACCTTTCCCATTCCATCCAAAGCTTAAAAAAGTTTTTCTATGGATACTCCTTAACTCCTTCCCACTCATGCTATAGCCAAAAGATGGCTACAGCATGGCTCTCTAGTTCTGGGAGGGCATCCATCGACATCCTCTCAGAACTGTGCCTCCTGCACGAACCCTTGGGGTGCGCAACGGGCGCGCTCTGTGACCGCTGTGTCTTTTGGACACAGCTGATTACAGATTGCGGTAAAGGGCCAATCACAGCTGGTCACAGACTTATCGCCATTCCTTTCCTCATACGCTGTCTCTGGGTGAGGGAAGTGAAAAGAGAAACCCCCAATGGGACTTTAGTGGGAAACCAGCTCATCAAAAGTATACCACAGAGTAAGATTTAAACATTTATTGGTTTATTTAAAAAAAGAACCCAAACATCAGGGTCCATAAGACAACATGAAAACAAACAATAAGATTGGATGGAAACGTGCAGTTGCATACATACAGATGGTGAAATTACGTATGAGTATAGATATGGGAGCACTGCTAATATGACCACTCCACTCTGCCCAAATGTTGGCAGAGGAAGACCAACGCGTTTCAAAATTGATTAATCCTAGATCTTCATTAGGGGTATGTGGTCAAACATTTAAAAAGTCTTTGTTTATGGAAGGCACTGGTTAACCGGGTGTAGAGGTATCCACATGTATATATACAAGCTACCTAAACCTGTTCCAGTCCAGCAGGAGGTAATAAGGGGGGGGGGGGTATAATTAATAATTTTTTTGAAGGCTTGAATTTGATGTCCCGTTAGGGTGTCATAAACAAGAAAAGAGTTTGCAGTTAGGCCTGGAGGTAAGAAGTATGAAGGTAAGCTCCAAAACTCATTTCGTCATTAGAGCCTGTTGAAGAGCTACCCAGGAGACATCTAACAATGTTAATATACTCAAAAGAGTATGCGACCAAGTGAAGGACTGAGGAGATGTCTGATGGAGGGACCCCAAGGGTGAGTAGGTAGACTTGATGCCGGATCTCAGAGCGGTCTCAGGTCCAAGATTCTTGGGGTCCAGAAAATCAGTAACTCAGAGTCCTCATGTGGAAATGGCCATTTTCGCATGAGGACTCTGAGTTACTGATTTTCTGGACCCCAAGAATCTTGGATGCATTCACCCTGGTGGGCATGACCCATTGTCATTAACGATCTTTTCATTTACACATATATGTTCGGGATGCGGGTTAACCTCTCTATAATTATTAACCTCCCTGGCGGGATGATTATTTCAGATTTTTGGTGCTGAAAGCGGTACCATTATTTTGCAAGGAAATTTGGCGTTTTATATTGCAGGCCTGCAATTCTTAGGAATAACTCACTTAAATCTGTCCAAACAAGAGTCTAGTAGACATCCCGGGTGTGATAAAGTTTGAAACACGAAATCATAAATTATAATATAATAAATAACTATTAATAATTATCAAAAATAATAACGTAATAGTAATAAAATGTATTCAATAATGTAATCAAATCAAAAACACTGAAATTTGCTGAGTTGCAGAATTGTCGCTGTCGTCACTTTCAGTGTCTGATGATAAATTCCCCCAAAAATCAGTATCACTCAATTCTGCAAATGATTCTTATTTACTATCGCTGTTTTCTAGCTGATGAAAAGCCACTTTTGACGTAAAAGGGACACTTTTTGGTTGCTATGGACGTTCTCAAGTTTCCAGGCAGAAAGAATGGCATCTATAATATAAAAGTGCATGCAGGGCACTGGGCAAACCACTAGGGACAAAGGGGATGTGAAATTATTTCATAGAGCAATGTAATCTACAAGATTACAATGTACTGTATGTGTGCTGTGTGTTTCATTTTTTGAATTTGCCGCCGGTCTCCGCCCCCGTGCGACGCGACACTCACAGGGAACGGAGCCCGGAACACAGAGACATCGGGCGGAGGACAGACACGCTGACACCACGGGAGGACATCGCTGGATCCAGGGGACAAGGTGAGTAACATTGCCTGGATCCAGCAATGCAATCCCGAGTGTGGCTCGGGGTTACCGCTAATGGTACTGAAATTTCACCCCAAGCCACACTCGGGATTACAGCCAGGGAGGTTAAATACAGAATTTAGCAACATACAATATTGATCTGGGTGAGGAAAGGAGAGCCGATAACTGACAAGTCTAACAGGGCACCTTGAGTACATTCTTTATACTGATAATCCATGCAGCCCCATTAGTGCAAGTCAGTGCAGCTTATCAGTGAAAATCAACACTGCCTATTAGTGTCCATCATTGCCAGCTATCAGTGCCCATTAGTGCAGCCCCATCAGTGCAGCCTCATTAGTGCAGCCTCATCAGTGCCCATCAGTGCCACCTCATCAGTGCAGCCTATCAGTAACCATCAGTGCAGCCTCATTAGTGTAGCCTCATCAGTGCCCATCAGTGCAGCCTATCAGTACCCATCAGTGCAGCCTCATTAGTGCCCATCAGTGCAGCCTATCAGTACCCATCAGTGCAGCCCCATCAGTGCAGCCTCATCAGTGCCCATCAGTGGAGCCTCATCAGTGCAAATCAGTGCAGTCTCATCAGTGCCCATCAGTGCAGTCTTATTAGTGCTCATCAGTGCAGCCTCATTATTGCAGCCTCATCAGTGCCCATCAGTGCAGTCTATCTGTACCCATCAGTGCAGCCCCATCAGTGCAGCCTCATCAGTGCCCATCGGTGGAGCCTCATCAGTGCAAATCAGTGCAGCCCCATCAGTACCACCTCATCAGTGCCCATCAGTGCAGCCCCAACAGTGCCCATCAGTGCAGCCTCATCAGTGTCGCCCATCAGCGCAGCCTATCAGTGCCCATCAGTGCAGCCCCATTCAGTGGAGCCTCATCAGTGTCGCCCATCAGCGTAGCCTATCAGTGCCCATCAGTGCAGCCCCATCAGTGGAGCCTCATCAGTGCACAGTGAAGACGAAAAATTACTTATTTGCAAAATGTTGTAATGGAAACTAAGAAAAGCTTTTTTTTAAAAAAATGTTCTGTCTTTATTGTTTGTTTAGCAAAAATCAGAGACCCCAGTGGCGATTTAATACCACCAAAAAAAGCTCCATCTGTCTCAAAAAAAGGATTAATAATTTAATTTGGGTACAGTTTTGCATGACTGCGCAATTGTCATTCAAAGTGTGCCAAAGCGTTATTGAACAAGCTGAAGTTAGAAGCTGGTTGGCTGAATGGCACAGCTGCACCGGATTCCCTGTGCCCCAACTTTAGTAAATCTCCCCCTATGACCATCTCATGTATTGTTATTATAACTATGTAACAAATGAAGGACATCTGAGAGCCGTGAGAGTTAAATAATAACAAGATGGAATGATAAGCGGCCAATGAGAATGCAAAGGATAACTCATCATCTGTATCTGGGCAGACTGTGCAATTTTATGTTACCGTTCCTATACACGCCATATACACGCCAATACAATAAGATGAGAATTTTAGCAGCCAATGAGAATACAGAAAACTCTTCATCATGTGTATCCAGGCAGACTCAATGTATCTTTTCCTGTGTGCTCCAATACAATGTATCTATTGCTCAGCTCCTCTACAGACTTGCAGGCGATATTGGACCGTACAATGGCCCCCCATGTACACGGCACATGTGGCAGCATGCCATCGCAATGCCAGGGGAAGTAAATGTTCCACCTTTATAAAAATAACAATAAAAATAATTCATACCTTCATTAGCAGCCCAGAACAGGGTGAGCTCACAGGCTCCTCCCAAAAATGAAAGTGAGAATAAACGTCTCTGTACAGATCTGATCATTTCCAGGACGATTCTGAGCGAAGCGACTGCAGAGACGGTGAGTGGAGCCGCGGCACCAACATAAATTCTCTATATGACCCGGTGATCGATATCACTGAGACATTTCTATAGGGGAGGGGGTCCTCCTCCAATGGGAATATCTGGGAATTCCACCACCCTCCCTTTTTTTTGGGAGACTCCCACCCATTCTTCTTCTTTCTATAGGACAATAAGAGAGAAATCTTCCAAAAACTTACCGGGGTTCTAACCCTTCCCTGCTACATCCAACATGGGAATAATAACATTTGGGGTGCAGATATACAGAACTTAACCTCACAATGGAGGGATCTTCAAATCTATGGAACGTCTATAAAGGCTCATGAGGATTATACAGTGAGGGGAAAAAGTATTTGACCCCCTGCTGATTTTGTAGGTTTGCCCGCTGACAAAGAAAGGATCGGTCTATAATTTTAATGGTCGATTAATTTTACCAGCGAGAGACAGAATAACAACAAAAATATCCAGAAAAAGTTATAAATTGATTTGCATTTTAATGAGTGAAATAAGTATTTGATCCCCTATCAATCAGCAAGATTTCTGGCTCCCAGGTGTCTTCTATACAGGTGAGGAGCTGAGATTAGGAGTTCTCTAGTAAAGGGGGTGCTCCTAATCTCAGCTTGTTACCTGTATAGACGACTCCTGTCCACAGAAGCAATCAATCAATCAGATTCCAATCTCTCCACCATGGCCAAGACCAAAGAGCTGTCCAAGGAGGTCAGGGAGAAGATTGTAGACCTACACAAGGCTGGAATGGGCTACAACCTGCTCAGGAAAGCCCATGTACAGCCGGTCTGAAGTTTGCTAATGAACATCTGAATGATTCAGAGGAGAACTGGGTGAAAGTGTTGTGATCAGATGAGACCAAAATTGAGCTCTTTGGCATCAACTCGACCATGGAGGAGGAGGAATGCTGCCTATGACCCCAAGAACACCATCCCCACTGTCAAACATGGAAGAAGAAATATTATGCTTTGGGGGTGTTTTTCTGCTAAGGGGACAGGATAACTTGACAAAGGAATGATGGACGGGGCCATGTACCATCAAATCTTGGGTGAGAACCACCTTCACTCATTGAAGATGGGTCGTGGATGGGTGTTCCAGCATGACAATGACCCCCAAACACATGGCCAAGGCAACAAAGATGTGGCTCAAAAAGAAGAGCATTAAGGTCCTAGAGTGGCCTAGCCAGTCCCCAGACCAGTGGCGGCTGCTCCATAGAGGCCTCCTGTACACCCCCCCCCCCCACTGGAAGTTCTGAAAAAAATAAAATATAGGCTGCTGGGACACGCTGTCCCGGCTTTTTTGGGACCAACCAGTTGGTTGGCCTTTAAAATGCATCTGTGTTTGCCACCAAGGTGCACACATATACACTGATTGGCTCTGGCCTCAGTATACTGTATACTTTGTCATGTGATGCTGGGGCTGTATACTGTGTCCTGTGATGCTGAGCTGTATACTATGTCCTGTGATACTGAGCTGTATACTGTGTCCTGTGATACTGAGCTGTATACTATGTCCTGTGATACTGAGCTGTATACTGTGTCCTGTGATACTGAGCTGTATACTGTGTCCTGTGATGCTGAGCTGTATACTATGTCCTGTGATACTGAGCTGTATACTGTGTCCTGTGATACTGAGCTGTATACTGTGTCCTGTGATACTGAGCTATATACTGTGTCCTGTAATGCTGAGCTGTATACTGTGTCCTGTGATACTGAGCTGTATACTGTGTCCTGTAATGCTGAGCTGTATACTGTGTCCTGTGATGCTGAGCTGTATACTGTGTCCTGTAATGCTGAGCTGTATACTGTGTCCTGTGATGCTGAGCATTAAGCTGTGTCCTGTGATGCTGAGCTGTATATTCTGTCCTGTGTTGCTGATCTGTATACTGTGTCCAGTGATGCTGAGCTATATACTGTGTACTGTGATGCTGAGCTGTATACTGTGTCCTGTGATGCTGGGGCTGTATACTGTGTCCTGTGATGCTGAGCTGTATAATGTGTCCTGTGATGCTGAGCTGTATACTGTGTCCTGTGATGCTGAGCTGTATACTGTGTCCTGTGATACTGAGCTGTATACTGTATCCTGTGATGCTGAACTGTATACTGTATCCTGTAATGCTGAGCTGTATACTGTGTCCTGTGATGCTGAGCTGTATACTGTGTCCTGTGATGCTGGGGCTGTATACTGTGTCCTGTGATGCTGGGGCTGTATACAGCCCCAG